>CM022765.1:28899937-28904937 GCA_012411365.1 Ameiurus melas
TGTAATGTAGAGCAACACTGGCAGCATCACAAGACCCAAAACACAAGTGACTACATCCACTCAACCTAGTTTAGGGGAGAACTCTGTGTGAGTGTGTGTGTGTGTGTGTGTGTGTGTTTGTGTGCGTGTGTGTGTGTGTGTGCATGTGTGAACTAGATAGACAAAAAGTGCATGAAAGCTGAAGCTTGGCAGCCATGAAAGGGCTGCCACCTGATCCAGCTTGTACACCCCCCTTACACATACACATACGGTACACAAACACACACTCACACACACACACACACACACACACACACACACAAGGACTTTTGTTTTCATGCAGTTCTGTTAGTGTACAACTGGAACTAGTTCTCATTCGTAGTCGTTCCAGAACCTTCTGTGCCTTGTGTGTGTGTGTGTGTACACGTGTGTGTGTTGGAGTGATGAAGAGTTTGTAGAGTCAGAGCGCTGCTTTAAATTTGCGACCGCAGTCTCTACCGCAGCACAATTTATCCACCGTCATTATATCCCCCCATCTCTCGCTTTCCGTCTCTGTCTCTTTGTCTCGCTCCCCCCATTTTTACCTACTAATGCTTTTAAATTTGTTGTGTATAATCTCTGTCTCTCTCCTCCTCTTCTCTACCTCCCTCCATTCATCTCTTTCCCTCTATCTCTCTCTGTCTTATCTGTTCTGGCTGAATGGTTGTAATTGAATTCTACTTTCCCTAACAGCAGTGTTAATGCACTGCACTATGCCGAATCTCCTGCAAGTAAAGTAACAAAAGATGAAGGAGCATTTAGCCTAACACCATTTTGGGGTTTAATATTCTAGTCTCATTGCTAGCGTTTCTGGGTTTAGTGTTTCTGTAGCAGTTACACTGTGTCTAGGTTTAGTCTTTATGTAGCATTAATTAGATTGTTAGATTGTTTCTGGGTTCCATGTTTCTGTAGCATCTGCATAGATCCTTGGGCAAGATTTAGCACCCGTAAGCCTCCCAGATTTGGGTGATGATTCCGCTGCCTTGCGGGCAGTCCTCAACAAAGGCTGGGGAGACCACCCCGACAGAAAAAACAGTGTGATGTGAACCCATTCAAGGGCGTATGACGAAGTGAACTCCACTCCACATATGGCCATTCACTGCAGCACTCCCAGTTTCCATCCATCTTGGCTTTGCCATGCCGGAGGACTCAAATTGAGTCTGCTGAGAGAGTGGATCAGGTAACTTGCAAAGGCCTGGTCTCACTATACATTTGCAAGCTCTTCCATATGATGAAGTGGGAACAGGATACAGCTTCTTCTGGTCCGGCCAACCATCAGGATCCAGAAGTGATGCTGGTGTAGGCTTTGCCATTCGATCACATCTAGTTAAAAAGCTGCATCTCAACCCACTGCTAACATCGCTGGTGAGGATCCCCCTTCAACAGAAGCAGTTCCTTACAGTCATATCAGCTTATGCCACGACAATGCAAAACCCAGAAGAAGTCAAAGAAGAGTTTTATGACCAACTTTCCCGAGTGTTGAATGAAATAAATCCCAGAGATAGGCTTCTTCTTCTTGCCGACTTCAACGTCAGAGTGGGTAAGAAAAACAGAATGTTGGCCCCTGCTCTTGGGAAATGTGGCATTGGATTGGTCAACTTAAATGGGGAGATGTTACTTGGCCTGTGTATGGAGCAAAACCTGACCATCATGAACATCTTGTTCAGACAAAAAGATGTACACAAATGTACCTGGTACCACCCTAGATCTCACCATGTTCACATGATTGACTATGTGATTACCCGTGCAAGTAACAACTCAGAAATTCTTTCCTGCAAAGCCATGAGAGGAACAAACTGTTGGACAGATCATCATCTTGTACGATTTCACATTCGAATCAATCCTGAAACCCTACCATCCAAAGAAAATCTGGAACAAATAAGCCAAAGCATCGGCTGAATGTTGCATACTTACATGTTCCCCAGGTCCAGAAAAAGATACAGGAGGATCTCAATGCTGCCTTTGACCAAGGTGTGTCAAAGGACAGTCAAAAATAAGATGCCAGTTTTTTAGTTCAATGATGTACAGTGTCTGGAAGGAGCATCTGATGACACCAACCAAGAAAATCTTGACTGGTTCAGTGCCAATGAGTGCAGCATCACAGAGCTCATTGAACAAAGAAGCAGGTACACAAAAAATGTTCACTGAAAGAGCCACCAGGAAAACAACAGCAGCATACAAGGAAGCCTGTAGAAAAATGCAAGAGGACACATGAAAACTGAAAAACCTATAGTGGCGAGAAAAAGAAATTCAGACCACAGCAGACAAGAACGGCATGAGAGCATTCTCTAGCGGTCTCAGAGAAGTCTGGGGTCCAACTTGAACTTACATTTACATTTATTCACTTAGCAGATGCTTTTATCCAAAGCGACTTACAAATGAGAAAATATACAAGCAAACTTGAACTTGTTCTACACTGTTGAGTAGACCATTTCAGTACCCTACTAAACATGCCAGGAGATATTGCCGAAAGTTCCCTTGACCGCATTGACCAACAACCACCAGCAGATTGGATGGCCAAAGCCCCCAACCTTGAAGAGACTCAGAGAGCTATTGCAGCTATGATCGACCACAAAGCACCTGGTGTTGACGGCATCCCTGCGGAGATACTCAAACCTGGAGGTGACAGAATTTCAGTGGAGCTGCACAAAATCATCATATGTGCTTGGCAAACAAGATCTGTACCCCAAGGGTGGAAAGACACACAGAATGTTACCATCTTCAAGAATGGTGACAAACTGGAGTGTGGTGACTATTGTGGAAGGTCATGGCTAGAATTCTCTTGGAGAGACTCTCCGTACACCTGGATAGTTTATACCAGAAACTCAATATGTGTTCAGGTCTGGTCAGATCTGGTTCAGATCCTCTGCCTCAGACAGATCCAGGAGAAATTCAAAGAACAAAATAGACCACTGTACTCTCATTTCATCAACTTTACAAAGGCCTTTGACACGGTAGTATGCGGGGGCCTTTGGAAGCTCCTCAACAAGTATGGATGTGCAGAACACTTTGTACAACTCATGCAGGGACTACATCAAGGAATGAGAGAACAAGTGCATTGTGGACTAACACTGTCAGGCACATTTGCTATTGAGAATGGTGTGAAAATAAAAAATCTAAAACTTGTGTTAGAGTGGCAAGGGAACTGTTGTATGCAGATGACAGTGCCTTGATTACCCATGACCCAGACACCATGCAAGAGCTGATTGACAGATTCCAATGAGCTCCCTCAAATTTTGGCCAGTCAATCAAAAAAAGACAGTCTACCATTACCAACTGACACCCAGCCTCGAGCAAGCCAAGTCTATCTCTATCTGTGTAACAGAACTGGAGAGAGCTAGCCATTTCCCATAGCTCGGAAGCACCACCACAAAGGACAACAAATTGGACATGGAGCTGCAAAACCGACTCCGTCAGAGATTGTGGAACAACCATGACATCAACCTATCAAACTAAATGAGCTATCAAGCAGTTGTCCTCTCGACCCTTTTGTGTGCATCTGAGACCTGGACAATCTATGCCCACCAGGTTCGCAAACTGAATGCTGTGATGATGCGACACCTGCGCTCTATAATGGGTCTGAGTCTGATGGACCATATTCCCAACCAGACAATTCTTGAGACGGCAGGTCTGGATAGTATGGTGACAATTCTCTGCCAGAAAAATATTCGCTAGACACGTCATGTGGCAAGAATACAAAATGATAGGCTTCCAAAACAAGTGCTCTTCTCCCAACTCCCAACACAAGGCGCGCAAAAAGTTGGCCACCATCGTCTCCGCTTCAGAGATGTAGACAAAAGAAATCTCAGGAGACAAAGCATACCAACAAACCCAAATGAGATCTTCATGGAGACAAGCCACACAGACATCAAATTCGGACACGACTGACAGCTGAGAGAGAGAGAGAGAGAGAGAGAGAGAGAGAGAGAGAGACATTGTTTCTGTTTTTAGTGTTTTTGTAGAAGTAACATAATTTCTGGGTTAAGTGTGTTTTAAGCAGTTATGCTGTTTCTAGATTTAGTTTTTCTGTCATTCAGAAACAATGCTAGCCATTTAGGCAGCTAATGCTAGTTTAGCTGACATTTTAACTAGTTTCCAATTATTAAACAATGCTGGAAAATTAATTTGAGTGTTGCACATGAGTATTACAGCTGTGTAAAAAAAAAGTTACCTTTGTCGAAACTGCAGTTTCTCTCTCTCTCTCTCTCTCTCTCTCTCTCTCTCCAGTTAAAGCTTTATCTGTAATCCCCCTCACACAGACGTGATTAATCAGGCACATCCTAATTATCGCAGGCCTTGTTCAATTAATTACATCAGAATCATTTAAATATCTGCTCGCTCACTCACTCAGTCGCTCGGAGTCTGAGTGCACTACATCTCTGTATATCACTGACATCTGTCTAAATACCCTATTCACTTCCTGAGTCCAAATACATACCCTAAATAGTGCACTAATGAAATTCCACAATGCACTGCAATACGATAGTGTACAAAGGATGTAGACTAGATGATTGTTGTTAGAGGACAGGTAAGTAAGCTATCCTGTTTGTGGGTGTAACATTCATTCTTCTTCATTCTTTTAAGAGGGGCCAAAAGTTCTGAGTTAGATTATATATAGGCCACAAAACGAACATCCCCTTCATTATATAGGCTATATCAAAACCGCTGGGTGGAATACTGCACTATGTAGTGAATAAAGCACACTTTTAGACATATCCCTAGTTAGCAGTGTACAAGAGCATTTCATTACTGTAATCCCAAAATACTTATAAGCAGAGATATTACATAATAATGTATTCCCAATGACCAGTGACACTGGCTAGGCATCAGGAGGAACGATTACACATCTAGATAACACTCCTAGACCTAACAAGCCATCCTAGATAACCCTCCCAGACCTAAAGAACTCTCCAAGATCTAACAAGCCATCCTAGATAACCCTCCCAGACCTAAAGAACTCTCCAAGACCTAACAAGCCATCC
>CM022765.1:28912437-28919937 GCA_012411365.1 Ameiurus melas
TCAGTAAGAAATTAAGAACACTTGAGGACACATTTGAATATGTTTTTCTTCATTATGCTACATGCTGCGCTCAACAACTAACAGTGATGAAGACTTTACCAAAGGGCACATAGAGGGCACAAAACAAGAGCTAAAAAATAAGATGTAAATCAGCCTCTGATGTGTGTGTGTGTTTGTGTGTGTGTGTGAAGACAGTCCATGACCGCTAGCCATGTGAGCGATTCAGCACCTCCTACACCCGCTGATTCACCTCACACTTTCCACTGAGTACACACACACATACACACATAACAGCACATTAGGTAGCACTCTCAAAATCCTCTAAAATCATCCCCACACATCTGTAGACTCACTGCATTACAGAACCACAGCTGCAAAGCTGGCCTAAAAATAATTATGACCATATCCAATACACTCAAAACTACACAACTATAGAGTCACAGATACAAGCCCACAGAACTACTCAGCAGCTACAGAATCACAGTACGACACAACAACTGAACTCCCAACCACATATTCACAGAAATACACAATTACAGAATACAAAACAAACTTACAGACCTAATTATATACCTTTCAGAAACATAGCAACTACAGACTCAGAGAATTGCACAGCAACAATGTACCTACAAATACAGACCCATAAATACTGAACTACCCAAGAGAACCCACAGAACTACAGAGCCACAGAACTAGGGCGGTGGTACTATAATGGTTAAGTCTCTGGGTTATTGATCAGAAGGTCGAGGGTTCAAATTAACAGTGGCCACCAAGCTCCCACAGTTGGGCCCTTGAGCACGGCCCTAACTCTCTCTCTGCTCCAGGAGCGCCATATCATGGCTTACCTTGCATTCTTACCTCAACGTCCTCACAAGCTAGGATATGTGAGAAGAAGAAAAAAGAATTTCACTGTGCTGCAATGCATATGTGAAACTACAGGACTACAGAGCCACAGGGCCGCAGGACTACAGAGCCACAATTACAGACCCACAGAACTATAGAACCACAGAACTAAGAAACAACTAGACACCCACAACTACCAACCTAAAGAACTACAAAGCCACTGGACTACAGAGCCACAAAACTACAGGGCCACAGGACTACAGAGCCACATGATTACAGAGCTATGGGATTACAGGACTACAGAGCCAGAACTACAAAGCCACATGATTACAGAGCCACATGATTACAGAGCCACATGATTACAGAGCCACAGTTACAGAGCCACAGGTCAACAGGACTACAAAGCCACAGGACTACAGAGCCATGAGACTACAGAGCCATGGGACTATAGGATTATAGGGCCATGTGACTACAGTGCTATAGAACCACAATTACAGAGCCACAGGAGTACAGGACTACAGAGACACAGCAGTACAGGACTAAAAAGTCATGGGACTACTGGACTACAGAGCCATAGGACTATAGAGCCAAGGGACTACAGAAATAAAGAGCCATGGGACTACAGGACTACAGAGTCATGGGACTACGGAGCCATAACTACATGGCCACAGGACTACAGAACCACCAGACTACAGACATACAACAGCAAACCCACAAGTACAGACCCACAGAACTATTGAGCCACAGAACTATGCAGCAACTACACAACCACAACTAACAACCTAAAAGACTACAGGCCAACAGGAGTACAGCGCCAAAGGTCCACAAAGACACAGACCCACAGAACTACAAGACCACAAAGCTACAGACCCACAGAACTACAGGACTACAGAGCCAAATAACCACAGACCCACAACTACAGAGTTATAGGACTAGGCAGCAACTACACAACCACAAATACCAACCAAAAGAACTACAGACCCACAACTACAGCAATTATGTGGCTACTACACATCTACAAATACAGAATCAGAAGTACAGAAGAACAACACTCCAAAACAACACACACACAAAACTTCTTACAACTACAGACTCACTTAAGAGTTATGAGCGTTAATGTGAGCGTTTATGTAATGCACATCCAGGTGGCTGTGTGCGGAAAACAGATGAAGTTTATCCGTGTGAGGTTGTGTTTTTCAGTGGAGCCGCCAGGGCAGCATTTAGCAGCACAAACAGACTGAGTCAGAGTCTCACACACACACATACACACACACAAACCCACCCACAGTCTGCTCCTAATCATCCTCTCTCTCTCTCTCATGTTGTTCAGCACAAGTATGCTCTTCTTCACTCCATTCATCCATTTTTCTTTCGTTCATACATTCCAACTGCAGCATCATTTCACTCATCTCTCCATCTATCTCCTGGCATGAAAGACTGCTAATGTGCTCTCTCTCTCTCTCTCTCTCTCTCTCTCTCTCTCTCTCTCTCTCTCTCTCTCTCTCTCTCTCTCTCTCTCTCTCTTTTCATCTCTCATGGATCCCTTATTCATTTTTATGGGAGTAACACACTCCTCTCTTCCCCTCAGTTAACGCCGGACCCTGGAGGATTTTGCCGTGCCGACAGAACAGAGAGAGATAGACAGACAGAGACTGAGCAATTGTTGAAGATGGGTGTCGTGCTTTCTTTCGCACATAGAGAAAACAAATCTTCCCTAAACAATGGTTTGACTTTTCTATAGGACACACAATGAGCTGATAGAAAGAGAGAGAGACAGAAAGAGAGAGACTATACTGTACATGGTGTAACATTAGTGTTAACGTCTGTGTGGGTGTGTTTATGACTCACACCATTTCCGCTACAGACTCCAGCATACACACCTGTGCTTCAGTGTGTGTGGGTGTGTGCACACTGGACTTTTAAAGAGGATTGTACAAAAGACTGTGACCTTGTCACAGCGGAAATCCAACGCACAGTCAACGTTAGTGACAAGATGTTTTAGCAGATTCGTAAGTTTCGATTTGTAGCGTAATTCACTCGAATTTCAGCCCAAATGTACTAAGGTGATAAGACAATTGTCAGAGATAAATTTCATGAGCAAAGATGAACAGTCTAAACATACTAATACGATCGTTCTCTGGGCTTCCGTGTTGTTTAAATGTAAGCACTGGACTGCGTTTAGATTGGGACCTGAGAAATCAACCTGGAACTTTCCAAGTCCCGAATACGATTGTTTGCAGCATGAGAACATGAACACAAATCTTCTACACCCACCAATACAGCGCACAGCTACCAAACTGTTCTGAAGAGGGCGCTAATACAACAGACTGGGTGTAAAGTGCCCAGAAGGGGAGAGGAGTTCACGATGCGAACAAGTCCTGTTTGCTCTTGAGTCTTTATTACTAAGCCTGTCTTGTCCTAGCTGCAATTACAAAACTGCGATGAGACAGTAGGACCGTGAATAACCAAGTGTGTATTTATCTTGTTTCCCCATGTTGGTGTGATGAGAGCATCATACTGTACAAATACGTTACTATGACGCTACAGGTTACACAATCATGACATCTTTATATTTTATGATTTTTAAATAAGGTGCACAGCATACAGCAAGTATGCAGTTTATTTCTATCAAGTTTCCACTTCACTCACATGAATCAGAGGGAAAAAAGCATGAAGCATGAAAAAAAAGGAAGCACGGCTCGAGTTTGACGCTTCTCTGATGCTGTAGCTGGTGTGGAATGAAAAGGTTGTCAAAATGGAATCGAATGAGGGCGTGACGTGGCGTGTCCAGTGTGAAATGGCCTTTCAGAGTTCTCCTCAAAGTACAATCTGACACTGTGTCATGTCGCATGAGCAGTCTTAGAGGAAGGATGTGTGAGTCTGTGGTGGTAGTGCTCATCTAGCTAGCAGATGAGAAATAATGATGATGATGATGATGATGACAAAAGTGTTAGCTAGCGTTAATCAAAAGCTGCTACATTGACATTATGTAGTGCTGCTCCACCAGACAACACATTTACCATCACCTGTGACGACCACAGACATGTTGATATCAACAACTAACAAAATCTTTTTTTTTAAATGATGGACTTTAAGCATCAACCGTGGCAGGGATGCCAATGGCATCTAGAAGAAAAACTAAGCTGTACTGCAGCTGCATGAACTCTGACCTTCTGTTTCCAGGCACCGTAGTCCATGGTCCTTCTACAGCAAAAACATCTATTTAACATACTCAACCAAACACTTTAACGTGAATTATATTTGCAGAAGATGACAACATCTTTGGTTCAGTGAATTCGGTCAATGACGCTTATAATGTAATCCACTTTCTGAACATATTTCTGACATCGTACAACAGCACATACTCTGACATTCACTTATCTTCTAATGCATAAAGCAAGTCTGCCATAGTGTATTGTTTAGTGGCTTTAGTTTCCATGGCAGCAGCATAACCATAGACATAGTTGTGGTCACTTGTAGCTGTCCGTATAGCCATCGTTACTGGAAGTCCCTAATATCCAGCATGGAGTCAACTGCAATGGCGGAGCCATGCCATTGATAAGCGTTCCTCCTGTCTACTTCGCCGAGAACTCTCCAGACAGCTACGTTCAAGTGAAAAATACCATACTCAACAACAGTGTGACACCAACTGGTCCATTAACGTCAACCTAAATATCTACACTTCTCAAAGCAATTACAAGTGTTCATCCTGACCTGTATCCTGTAGATTTGTATATAAGTGCTGCTGCTGTAATCATAAAGACTGACTGGTTGTTCATCCCAGAACTCTTATTCACAAACAAACGAACTGAACATCCTGTACACACAATCCGTACGGTTTGTTTTTAATCTTCTACATCTGTATACTGTAATGATTTATACTATCTGGTGTCACACAGACAAGGATGGTTTCCCATGGGAAACTGGTTCCCCTCAAGGTTTCTTCCTCAAGTTTTCAGGGAGTTTTTCCTCTGGCTTGATCATTGGGGATCAAAATCTATATCAGTGTTTCTGCAAAGCTTCTCTGTGACGATGTTTACAGTTACAAGTGCATGTCCCGTGTGACTGTACCAAGATACACACGTCCAGGTTTGTGCTTCACAGCCTTCTGCAGTGACATGAGCATTAGCAGTGACAGCCTCTGACAAAGCAACGCAACTGTGAGGAAGAAACATCTTCATCTGCAAGTGGTTTGACTTTTGTGTTGCAGTCTGTGCTGTGTGAGGGTGTGCATGACTCATACCATTTCCACTAAGGATTCCAGCACACATACTTCATTCATCACACACACACACACACATACATACACACACACACACACACACAGATTCCAGACCCCCGAGGGCACCAGTTTCCCATCATGCAGTTCTGCAGTTCTGCTTTTCTATTAGACATGCTGAGATAAACTCTATCAGTGTGTGTGTGTGTGTGTGTGTGTGTGAGAAGAGAGAGAGAGAGAGAGATACCTTAGCCGCCATGATCATGGACGATCCTCCCTTCACTCCGAGGATGGGTGTGTGTGTTTGTGCAGAGATGAAGTCGAGGATCTGGGCGATGGCCTCCTGGTCCGTATCATCACCAAACACAACTCCCTGAAGCCAGTGCTGAGTCATGAGATCACACACACTCTTGATAATGCTGCTCGGGTCGGTCTCGTTCATCCGCACCACTTCGACGTTCCCTACCCCTTCGTTCACAAACCCATCGTTCCCTTGATCCCTCCACTCCTCTTTGTTGTCCCGTGTTCCATACAGAGTCACGTCGCTCGAGTTTCCCACCAGGACCACAGCGATTGTGAGGCCCTGCAGCAGCTTCGACCCCACCCACTGCTTGGACCACGGTCGCTGATCAAGACCCGGGTCAGGCCACACCCCTGGGATGTAATTGGTCACGCCTCCAGTCCCTCGGTCCCGTCGTGATTGACAGCCAGGGGACGAAACCAGCAGAAGCAGAAGAAGTAGTAAGAAAGTATGAATGGAAAATAAAAAAGGGCGTGGCAAACTGGGTAAAGGTGGGGTTAGTGATATGTGACACACCCACTGTCCCAGAGTGGGCGGAGACCAACAGCAGCGACCATAAACAAGCATGATGGAGGAGGAGTGAGAGACCTATGGAGACATAAAAGATAAAAGAACGAGGTTTAGTCAAATAAACAACACACACGGAAAGAAGCAAGATAATAGCGGCTGTTATGGATGGAATAAATTCTCCCTAATGGACAGAGTATCGCTCCTTGTCAGCGAAAGAGAGAGAGAGAGAGAGACGGAGAGAGAGAGAGAGAGAGAGGAAGACAGATAGCTCTCCGTGGAGAAAAGACAATGAAGGAGGCAGGAGTGGAGTGGGGTTATAAATGACTAAAGGATACGAGAGAATCCTTCACTCGCTCTTTTTCTCTCTCTGAATGAAAAACTGACACAGAGTGAGAGATAGAGAGAAGTAAAGACAGAAAGAGAGAGAGAGAGTCCAAAAGAGAGACAGAGACGCATGAAGAGAGATAGAAGGAGACAGAAATGTTCAGCAGAAGTGTTCAATAAGAATGAAACTGGAAATAAAACAAGATAGAAGGAGAAACGTAAAGAGAGAGGCTGAGATACAGAGAGAGAGAGAGGAGAGAGAGAGGGATGTAAAGAGTGAGAGAAACCTCTTTCAATCACTACTTTTCTAGCAGCACTCAGTTTCCATGGTAACAGTTACAATAGGCCTATCACACACACACACATACAACATGATATAGGTGGACTGCTTATATACTGATTCATTAAACGCACATGAAAGAAATCTTGTCACCTCACACACTCTCACACACACTCTCACACACACACACACACACTCACACACACTCTCTCACACACACACACACACACTTCATAAGTGTAATCTGGTCCGTTTGGGGAAATAAACAAAGGCCCGAGCGAGCGAGTGCGTTATCTACTCATCAGTCCAGTGCTCTTTAGTGTCTGTAGCTCGGTGTGTGAAGATAACGGATATGACACGCAGCCTTTTGTTCAGATACACGGCTGAAATACACCACACGTTAAATCTCTTCACGTCTTCACCTCAGTCTGTGCACGGCCTTCTCCTGAACATCGTAACTTAGTGAGAGCAGGAACGAGAACCTCCACGATAGCATTGATATATATATATATATATATGAAATGATGTATTAAAAGGCAAATGATAAAGCCTTGTTCAGACTCACGCAGTCCGGGAAAAACGACTGACATGACGGATACATGATGGAATAATTAGATCACACACGTCCACATGGAACACTAATCCCGTCTGAACAGGGGTTCATTTCTGAATCTACTGAAACTTTCTCTTCTCCAATACTAGACCGAGTGTAGTGTTCACTGGGTCAGATCTCTTCATCTCCACCTCGTGTACCGAGTGTGTATCCTGAAGAGAACATGGTACTGAATTCACACTCGCTTCGTGGGGGTTGTCATGTCACCTCAGAAAAGGACTAGAAACTACGTTTCCCATCAGCCACTGCACCGTGTCTCATTCAGGTTGAGCTCATTAGCACCGGCGTGTGTATAGAGTCAGGTTCAGCATTGCACTGTGTTGTGTTCATTACTTTATTAGACGTTTCGCTGATATTCTGCGTTTGAGTCCGCCTCTAAATCTGAATCGTGACCGCGGTAATGGAGAGTG
>CM022765.1:28926331-28953831 GCA_012411365.1 Ameiurus melas
GTATATATATATATATATGACAGTGTATATCAATGACAGTATATAATATATATGACAGAGTATACAATGACAGTATATAATATATATATATATATATAATATATATAATATATATATATATATATATGACAGTGTATGTCAATGACAGTATATAAAATATATATATGACAGTGTATATCAATGACGTATATAATAATATATATGACAGGTATACAATGACAGTATATAATAATAGACAAGATGCAAGACAAAAAAAAATAATATAATAATATATATAAAATATAAATAATATATATATAGACAGGTATAAGACAGAAAAATAATATGACAGGAAATGACAGTAAATATATATATATGACAGGTATATAATGACGTATATAATATATATGACAGATATATAAGACAGTATATAATATAATATATAATATATATATATATAATATATATATATATATAATATATATATATATATATATATATAATAGACAGGTATATGAAAAATATATATGACGAAAATATAATAAATATATGACAGGTATATAGACGTAAAATATATATGCATTAAATGACATATAAAATATATATATATATATATATATAAATATATATAAAAATATATAATATATATAATAGCAGGTATTAATGACGAAATATATATATATATATGACGGAATATGACGTATATAATATAATGACAGGATCAAGACAGTATATAATATATATATATATATATATATATATATATATATATATATATATATATATATATATATATATATATATAAACAATATATAATATATATAGACAGATTCATGACAGTATATAAATATAATATGACAGGTATATCAATGACAGTATAAATATAATGACAGTGTATACCATTATATAATATATATATGACGATAGACAGTATATAATATATAGACGAAAGACAATATAATATATATATATATACAGGTATAATGACAGTATATAAATATAGACAGTAATGACATATATAATATATATATATAGACAGGATATAATGACTATAAATATATATATGACATTAAAGAAAAAAATATACAGGTATAATGACAGTATATAATATATATATATGACAGGTATGACAGTATAATATATGCATGAAGACGTAATATATATATATATGACAGAGTATTCAATGACAGTATATAATATATATAACAGTGTATATCAATGACGTATATAATATATATATATGACAGTGTATATCAATGACAGTATATAATATATATAGACAGTGTATATCAATGACAGTATATAATATATATATGACAGTGTATATCAATGACAGTATATATTATATATATATGACAGAGTATATCAATGACAGTATATAATATATATATATACGGTGTATATCAATGA
Organism: Ameiurus melas; assembly: GCA_012411365.1. Lineage (NCBI taxonomy): Eukaryota > Metazoa > Chordata > Actinopteri > Siluriformes > Ictaluridae > Ameiurus > Ameiurus melas. The sequence continues at coordinate 28,927,722 of CM022765.1, forward strand.
CAGTATATAATATATATGACAGGTATGTCAATGACAGTATATAATATATATATATATATATATATAATATAATAATATATATATATATATATATATATATATATATATATATATATATATATATACAGTGTATGTCAATGACAGTATATAATATATATATATGACAGTGTATATCAATGACAGTATATAATAATATATGACAGTGTATATAATGACAGTATATAATATATATATGACAGTGTATATCAATATATATAATATATATATGACAGTGTATATCAATGACAGTATATAATATATATATATGACAGTGTATATCAATGACAGTATATAATATATATATGACAGGTATATCAATGACAGTATATAATATATATATGAATTATATCAATGACAGTATATAATATATATGACAGAGTATTCAATGACAGTATATAATATATATATATGACAGTGTATATCAATGACAGTATATAATATATATATGACAGTGTATATCAATGAGATATATAATATATATATGACAGTGTATATCAATGACAGTATATAATATATATATGACAGAGTATATCAATGACAGTATATAATATATATGACAGAGTATGTCAATGACAGTATATAATATATATATATGACAGTGTAATCAATGACAGTATATAATATATATATGACAGTGTATATCAATGACAGTATATATATATATATGACAGAGTATATAATGACAGTATATAATATATATATAATGTTATTAATGACAGTATATAATATATATATGACAGTGTATATATGACAGTATATAATAATATATGACAGTATATCAATGACAGTATATAAATATATATATGACAAGTATGTCAATTATATTATATTATTATATAATGACAGTATATAATATATATATGACAGTGTATATCAATGACAGTATATAATATATATAGACAGTGTATATCAATGACAGTATATATATATATATATGACAGTGTATATCAATGACAGTATAATATATATATGACAGAGTATGTCAATGACAGTATATAATATATATATATGACAGTATATATCAATAATAGTATATAATATATATATGACAGTGTATATCAATGACAGTATATAAATATATATATATGACAGTGTATCAATGACAGTATATAATATATATATATATGACAGTATATAAATATGACAGTATATAATATATATTGACAGTATAATGACATATATAATATATATGACAGGTATGTCAATGACAGTATATATATATATATGACAGATATGTCAATAATAGTATATAATATATATATATAACAGTGTATTCAATGACAGTATATAATATATATGACAGATATTAATGACATATATAATATATATATATGACAGTGTATATCAATGACAGTATATAATATATATATGACATATATATCAATGATAGTATATAATATATATATATATATGATAGTGTATATCAATGTAATATATATAATATATATATATATATGACAGTGTATATCAAATTAATATATAATATATATATGACAGTGTATATCAATGACAGTATATAATATATATATGACAGTGTATATCAAAATACTATATATTATATATATATGACAGTGTATATCAATGACAGTATATAATATATATATATGACATGTATATCAATGACAGTATATAATATATATATATGACAGTGTATAATAATGACAGTATATAATATATATGACAGAGTATTAATGACAGTATATATATATATATATGACAGGTATATCAATGACAGTATATATATATATATATGACAGTGTATATCAATGACAGTATATAATATATATGACAGAGTATGTAATGACAGTATATAATATATATATAAAGTATAAATCAATATATAATATATATATGACAGGTATATCAATGACAGTATATAATATATATATGACAGTGTATATATGACGTATATAAAATATATATATGACAGTGTATATCAATGACAGTATAATATATATATGAAGAGTATATCAATGACAGTATATAATATATATATACAGTGTATATCAATGACATATATAATATATATATGACAGGTATATCAATGACAGTATATAATATATATGACAGTATTCAATGACAGTATATAATATATATATATGACAGTGTATATCAATGACAGTATATAATATATATGACAGAGTATGTCAATGACAGTATATAATATATATATATATATATATATATATATATATATATATATATATATATATATATATATATATATATATATATATATATATATATAATGACAGTGTATGTCAATGACAGTATATAATATATATATATATGACAGTGTATATCAATGACAGTATATAATATATATATATGACAGTGTATATCAATGACAGTATATAATATATATATATGACAGTGTATATCAATGACAGTATATAATATATATATATGACAGTGTATATCAATGACAGTATATAATATATATGACAGTGTATATCAATGACAGTATATAATATATATATGACAGTGTATATCAATGACAGTATATAATATATATGACAGAGTATGTCAATGACAGTATATAATATATATATATTGACAGTGTATATCAATGACAGTATATAATATATATATGACAGTGTATATCAATGACAGTATATAATATATATATGACAGTGTATATCAATGACAGTATATAATATATATATGACAGAGTATATCAATGACAGTATATAATATATATGACAGAGTATGTCAATGACAGTATATAATATATATATATGACAGTGTATGTCAATGACAGTATATAATATATATATGACAGTGTATATCAATGACAGTATATAATATATATATGACAGTGTATATCAATGACAGTATATAATATATATATGACAGAGTATGTCAATGACAGTATATAATATATATATATGACAGTGTATATCAATGACAGTATATAATATATATGACAGTGTATATCAATGACAGTATATAATATATATATATGACAGTGTATATCAATGACAGTATATAATATATATATATGACAGTGTATGTCAATGACAGTATATAATATATATATGACAGTGTATATCAATGACAGTATATAATATATATGACAGAGTATGTCAATGACAGTATATAATATATATATATGACAGTGTATGTCAATGACAGTATATAATATATATGACAGAGTATGTCAATGACAGTATATAATATATATATATGACAGTGTATGTCAATGACAGTATATAATATATATGACAGAGTATGTCAATGACAGTATATAATATATATATATATATGACAGTGTATATCAATGACAGTATATAATATATATGACAGTATGTCAATGACAGTATATAATATATATATATATGACAGAGTATGTCAATGACAGTATATAATATATATATATATATATATGACAGTGTATATCAATGACAGTATATAATATATATATATATGACAGTGTATATCAATGACAGTATATAATATATATATGACAGTGTATATCAATGACAGTATATAATATATATATGACAGTGTATATCAATGACAGTATATAATATATATATATGACAGTGTATATCAATGACAGTATATAATATATATATGACAGTGTATATCAATGACAGTATATAATATATATATATATATGACAGTGTATATCAATGACAGTATATAATATATATATGACAGAGTATGTCAATGACAGTATATAATATATATATGACAGTGTATATCAATGACAGTATATATAATATATATATGACAGTGTATATCAATGACAGTATATAATATATATGACAGAGTATGTCAATGACAGTATATAATATATATATGACAGTGTATATCAATGACAGTATATAATATATATATGACAGTGTATGTCAATGACAGTATATAATATATATATGACAGTGTATATCAATGACAGTATATAATATATATATATGACAGTGTATATCAATGACAGTATATAATATATATGACAGAGTATGTCAATGACAGTATATAATATATATATATATATATATATATATATATATATATATATATATATATATATATATATATATATATATATATATATATATATATATATGACAGTGTATATCAATGACAGTATATAATATATATGACAGAGTATGTCAATGACAGTATATAATATATATATATATATATATATATATTTATATATATATATATATATATATATATATACATATATATATATATATATATATATATATATATATATATATGACATATATATATATATATATATATGACAGAGTATATCAATGACAGTATATAATATATATATGACAGTGTATATCAATGACAGTATATAATATATATATGACAGTGTATATCAATGACAGTATATAATATATATGACAGAGTATGTCAATGACAGTATATATAATATATATATATGACAGTGTATATCAATGACAGTATATAATATATATGACAGAGTATGTCAATGACAGTATATAATATATATATATGACAGTGTATGTCAATGACAGTATATAATATATATATATATGACAGTGTATATCAATGACAGTATATAATATATATATATGACAGTGTATGTCAATGACAGTATATAATATATATATATGACAGTGTATATCAATGACAGTATATAATATATATATGACAGAGTATATCAATGACAGTATATAATATATATATATATATATATATATATATATATATATATATATATATATATATATATATATATATATATATATATATATATATATGACAGTGTATGTCAATGACAGTATATAATATATATATATATGACAGTGTATATCAATGACAGTATATAATATATATATATGACAGTGTATATCAATGACAGTATATAATATATATGACAGAGTATGTCAATGACAGTATATAATATATATATGTGTATAAATGACAGTATATAAATAATATGACAGGTAATGACAGTATATAATATAAATGACAGGTATATCAATGACAGTATATAAATATATATATGACAGTGTATATCAATGACAGTATATAATATATAGACAGAGTATGTCAATGACAGTATATAATATATATATATATATATATATATATATATATATATATATATATATATATATATATATATATATATATATATATATATATATATATACATATATATATATATATATATATATATATATATATATATATATATATATGACAGGTATGTCAATGACAGTATATAATATATATATATGACAGTGTATATCAATGACAGATATATATATATATGACAGAGTATGTCAATGACAGTATATAAATATATATATATGACAGTGTATATCAATGACAGTATATAATAATATATATGACAGTGTATATAATGATAGTATATAATATATATATATGACAGTGTATATCAATGACAGTATATAATATATATGACAGTATTAATGACAGTATATATATATATATATATATATATATATATATATATATATATATATATATATATATATATATATATATATATATATATATGACAGGTATGTCAATGAAGTATATAATATATATATATGACAGGTATATCAATGACAGTATATAATATATATATGACAGGTATATCAATGACAGTATATATAATATATATGACAGATATAATGACAGTATATATATATATATGACAGGTATTCAATGACAGTATATAATATATTTATATATATATGAAATATATAAATATATATAATATATGACATGTATATAATACATTATATAATATATATATGACAGTGTATATCAATGACAGTATATATATATATATATGACAGTGTATATCAATGACATATATAATATATATGACAATATGTCATATATATATATATATATATATATATATATATGCGTATATAATATATATATATGACAGTGTTATCAATGACAGTATATAATATATATAATGACAGTTATATCAATGACAGTATATAATATATATAACAGTGTATATCAATGACAGTATATAATATATATATATACAGTGTATATCAATGACATATATATATATATATGACAGTGTATAAATGACAATAATATATATAAATTATATAATATATATATATATAATTATATATAATATATATATATATATATATATATAGTGTATATCAATACAATATATATATATAACTATTCAATGACAGTATATAATATATATATATATATAATATATAATGACATATATAATATATAGATATATATATATATATATATATATGACATATATAATATATATATATATACAGTATATATCAATATATATATATAAGAGTATTCAATGACAGTATATAAATATATATATATAACAGTGTATATCAATGACAGTATAATATATATATATGACAGTGTATATCAATGACAGTATATAATATATATATGACAGTGTATATCAATGACAGTATATATATATATATGACAGTGTATAGTAATATATATTATATATTATATAATATATAATATATATGACAGTGTATATCATGACAGTATATAATATATATATATGACGGTGTATATCAATGACAGTATATAATATATATATGACAGTTTATATCAATACATATATATATATATGACAGTGTATCAATGACAGTATATAATATATATATACAGTGTATATCAATGACAGTATATAATATATATGACAGTGTATATCAATGAATATTATATATATATATAGACAGTGTATATCAATGACAGTATATAATATATATATGATATGTCAATATATATGTCTGTATATTAATATTATATGACAGATATATCAATGACATTATATAATATATATATATGACAGTGTATATCAATGACAGTATATAATATATATATGACAGTGTATATCAATGACAGTATATAATATATATGACAGTGTATATCAATGACAATATATAATATATATATATATATATATATATATATATATATATATATATATATATATATATATATATATATATATATATGACAGAGTATGTCAATGACAGTATATAATATATATATGACAGTGTATATCAATGACAGTATATAATATATATATATATATATATATATATATATATATATATATATATATATATATATATATATGACAAGTATGAATGACAGTATATAATATATATATATGACAGTGTATATCAATGACAGTATATAATATATATGACAGAGTATTCAATGACAGTATATAATATATATATGACAGTGTATATCAATGACAGTATATAATATATATATGACAATGTATATCAATGACAGTATATATATATATATATGACAGTGTATATCAATGACAGTATATAATATATATGACAGTGTATATATAATATATATTATATATGACAGTATATATAATGACAGTATATAATATATATGACAGAGTATGTCAATGAATATATAATATATATATATATATATATATATATGACAGTGTATGTCAATGACAGTATATAATATATATATATGACAGTGTATATACGGTATATAATATATATATATGACAGTGTATATCAATGACAGTATATAATATATATATATATATATATATGACAGTGTATATCAATGACAGTATATAATATATATATGACAGGGTATATCAATGACAGTATATAATATATATGACAGAGTATATCAATGACAGTATATAATATATATATATGACAGTGTATGTCAATGACAGTATATATATATATATATGACAGTGTATGTCAATGTATGTCGATACACAGACAAGCCATGGCAGGGAGATTGAGCTCTGTTGAATTTCATGAGCATTTATAACAAGGATATTTCCATGTAGAAGCGATGACAAGATAATGCCATGTACTGAAATGCATCAGTAATAAAGTTAATACAAACATTTCAGTACACCTTGTTTCACTGAACCTTTAGCTGTTAACACAGAACAGAGATCATACATATTTTGTTTCTTGATAATGTTTCAGTGTCTGAAGTGAGAATTGTGCTGCTGGGGAAAACGTTCCTCTGACCAACAGAGTGGGAAACTTCATCCTGGGCAGATCTGCATTTGAGACTGAAGATCTTCTTCCTTCAGTAAAGCTGCACAATGAGAGAGCCACTGGTCATGTGGAGGGAAGAACCATCACCATCATCAACACACCTCATCTCTATAACCCTCTCACCTCTCTCAGGAGGAACTGACTCGTTCGAGGATAAAGAGTGCATTTTTCTTCTGATCCTGGACCTCATGTGTTTCTGTTAGTGCTTCAGTCAGAATTAATCACACATGAGCAACAAGACAGAGTCAGAAGCTATTATTAGCCGCTTACAGCCCACTGTCTAGGGAACGCTCAATAGTGATAACTACAGGTGAAGACCATGGATTCATCAGTGAATGTGAAGTGAAACACCACAGAATTGAGAATATATCTACATTTGATAAACATCAGGTTCTTCAGCTTTTGGGGAAAATAGATGGAGTGGTGAAGGAGACTGGAGGAAGTGATCTACAAGATCAGAAACACTCAGGAACATTGAGAAGATATCAGGATCCTGTGACTGAAAACACAGCACAGACAGATGGAGATAGAATAAGGATAAAACTGGAGGAGAATAAAGGTAAGTGTAATTTATGATCTTCAGTCATGTGACCATGTGATGTAAAAGATCTGATAAAATCTAAAATTAATTATAAAGTTTCCTGCTTTTGAGTGCAACCAATCTATTACATCTTCCTCCAAAAAGTTCTTTAGTGTCATCTTGAATCAACTTCTAATAGTAAACATTTTATAACTATACAATTAAATGCATACAACAGAATGTGAAAGAAAGTTGAGTTAGCAGAAAAAAGTCAGTTTAAAAAATATATAAATTTTAATTTAATTAATTTGAACTGTTATTTTAATTGTAAAGTTGCAAAGAGACTTGATGGACAGATAAAGCATCCTAAACAGATATGGACATTAAACATGGAGAATCCTTTGGGTTAAAAAACCCAAAAAAACAGCTTTAGACTAGAGTATACATGGAGATCCCACAGGATAAAACAAAAAAGAGCATGAACTTTTACTTAGCTGTGCAGATTTAAACACGTCCTCTCACTGAAGTTCAAATTCAAAAACAGATATGAATATTTTGAGGACTAAACAGATACAGATAGAAATACATGACATTGGATTACACACCTAGTACATGCACTGGTAGATCTGAATGTGTATCCTCTTTTGCAGTGTCTAATCTGAGGATTATTCTGTTGGGGAAATTTCTCTCAGACACCAGCAGTGTGGGAAACTTCATCCTGGGCAGATCTGTGTTTGAGACTGAAGATCCTCTACATTCAGTAGAGTTTCAGTGTGAGAGAGTTAGAGAACATGTGGAGGGAAGAGACATCACCATCATCAACGCACCTCATCTTTTTCAACAAAACCTCTCACATCATCAGCTCACACAGCGTATTAAAGAGTGTGTTTCTCTATCGGCTCCTGGACCTCATGTCATTATGATAATTGTACAGCCGAAAGTTTCAATTGAAGCAGACAAAGTAAGACTGGATAAAATTCTCTTATCTCTGTCTGAGGAGGCCCATAAATACACCATGGTAGTAGCTACAGGAAACACAGAACTCAGCACCAGTGTAGATCAGGATGAGGAAAATGTCATACAGAAGATCATTGCTGAAGGTAATTACAGACATTTAGAGTTCACTGGATGCAGCCGGGCCAATCTTGTGGAGAAGATGGATGAGATGGTCACGGTGAATAAAGGAAGCCTTTCCTGTGATGTATATGAAGATGCTGAGCAAATTGTAGGTCAACAAGAACATCAAGAAACAGAAGAACAAGAAGAGCATATTCAAATAAAAAAACCCACACAAACAAACAAACAGACCCACAAAAAGTACACCATTACTGATAGAACTAAAGGATTTGGGGAAAAGAGGCAAACCCAGTGGTAAGTAACAACCACACAATTACAAATTATTCAATATCCTTGTTTAAGTGTGTACACGAGGATGTATTTTTTCAAGTATGAATGAATATAAGGTAATGTGGTAACAGGAAAGTTTTAGCTTGGTATATTACACAGTAACATCCAAATTATAGACTGAGGAATTGAGGACCCTGTGAAATGTGTTTTTTCCAAAGAGCCTAGCAAAAAAAAAAAAAAAAAGTGAATTATTATATATATAATAATATTAATATATATATATTAGTATTTTCTTTTATTTATTTATTTGTATTTGCCTTGCCATATTTGTCACAATAAATGATTGACACTAACAAGTCACATGAAACCTGGAGAGAAAACGGCTAATTTGTACATTTTCACTTAGGGGTGTAATCACTTTTGTTGCCAGCGGTTTAGACATCAATGTCTGTGTGTTGAGTTATTTTGAGGGGACAGCAAATTGACACTGTTACACAAGCTGTACACTCACTACTTTAACATTTGTAGCAAAGTGTCATTTCTTCAGTGTTGTCACATGAAAAGATATCATCAAATATTTACAAAAATGTGACGGGTGTACTCACTTTTTGTGAGATACTGTAATATGTATCATATATAGCACATTATACCAGATGTAATGTGTCTTCCACAAAAAATCCAAATTAGATTCGTCAGTCCACAGATCATTTCCCCAAAAGGCTTGGAGGTCATGTGAGTCACTATATTCCTCTTAACTTGCAGTTTTACCTGTCCCCATTTCCTAATGGTGGAATCATGAATGCTGACCCTATTTGACCTGAATGAGGTCTTCAGTTTCTTGGACATTTATTTGTGTTCTTTTGTGACTTCCTGGTGAGTTATGTCTGAATTCTTGGAGGACATTTTGTAGGCTGGTCACTTCTGGGAAGATGCCAAGTTTTTCATTTTGCAGGTGTCCCAGAGCCTTAGAAATGGCTTAAGTAAACAACTCAAACTGTACAGTTTACTGTGGAGCATGCGGCAGATTATTATCATGTCTGAGTGACTGAGGAACAGAATACAGTGTGGAATCACTCAGTTCCTTTTACCTCAGACTTCCCTGAGGTGGATATGGCATATTAATGTTTTTAAGACATTTTTTCCCTTAATTTTATGGACTATCTGACTGAATGATGTGTTTTCCTTAATATAAATAAGATATACTGTTATGGTTATTAAATTTAAATTTAATTTTGGACATTTATTAAATGTAAACCATCATATTTATGAATTATAAAATATCTAACAGATGGGATATTATCAAGATGATAAGGATAATTAGCACAGAACTGATTAGGCCTAGTTATATAGTGTAATATAATATTTAGCCTGAACTTAGCTAACTTGTTAGCAAACTTGGCTACAGGTTTACACAAACCTAAGAGACCAATTATTTTATGGCTCAATTTAATTATTGTTATTAATAAATATGATATTTTTAAATATACTTCCAGTATTTCAATATTCATCCCTTATTTATCCTCACTGAAAGTGGAAGCCCTTGCAGTAAGAAAACCTGGACCAATAAATAAAATAAAAATAACTTTTTCCACAAAGGGCTAGTTGGTGTTGGAGATCTGTTCACCTTAATAAATGAAATAAATGTTTAAAATCTGTTTTAAAATTTCATTTCAAGATCTGAAACAATTAAGTTTAACCAATATGCAAAAATAGTAGAAACCTGGAAAAGGCAAATACTTTTATAGCACTACATATTAATTACATTGTTACAGGATAAGTTTTATAATAAGTAACTTTTGTGGGGTTTTTATATGTTTTGTAATTAATTTATTCAGTATACACATCAATGTACTGGTTATATCAACATGATCATTAAATTCATTAATTGTCTCTGTCTATCTGTTTAATTGTAGAACCAAAACAGACTCCACAGCTGAAACTAGTGCTGCTGGGGAAGGAAAGAGTAAAGACCTCAATATCTAAAACTTTATTGGGTGAAAAGGCCTCAGTGATCCAGACAGAGTCCAGCTTGATGTGTGTAAAGCAGGGAGAAGTGCGTGGACACCTGGTCACGCTGGTGGAGATGCCCGCTCTCCACAACACTCAGCTCTCAGAACAGGAAGTGATGCGTCAGACTCTACACTGTGTCTCCGTCTGTGATCCTGGAGTTCATGCTTTCTTCATCATTGTTCCTGAAGGTCCTCTCACTGATGAAGATAAATCAGAAATAGAGTCGATTCAGAGGATCTTCAGCTCCAGAGTTAATGACCACATCATATTCATCATCAACCAGCAGTCCCAGAAGAAACAATTAGACGAGACTCTTCAGTCTGTGATAAAGGCACGTGAAGGACAATATAAATTCTACAGCAGTAGAACAGAAGCAGCAGAACTGATTACATGTGTGGAAAAGCTTCTTGAACAGAACAGCAGACGTCTGTATACGATGGCCATGTACTCCGATGCCCAGCTTGAAGTACAGCTGCAGTACAAAAGAGAAATTGAAAAGTTGAAATATCAAGTGACTGAACTGAAGAGAAACAGAAATCAGACACAAGGTAACGTATTCAATTTAAAATAAGCATCAAAGTCCAGTCATCAATCCTAATGCTGTTTGTAATAGGATACAGGTCATCTTAGTTACATTCATCAGAAACCACACATTTTTACACAAACTACATTTTATTCTGCATCATGCTCATTAATTGATCTGTATCAAAGGTATTAAATTTCAGGTTAATCTTACAACCTCAATTCCAAGAAAGTTGGAATGTGAATGTAAATAAAAACAGAATGCAATGATTTCAAAATCTCATAAACCCATATGTTATTCACAACAGAACACAGAAACATCACATGTTTAAACTGAGGAGCACGTACCATTTAAGGAAAAAAAGAATGAATTTTTTGAGTTTGATGGCAGATGGTCAGATGGGGCAAAAAAAAAGGCTGGAAAATTAAGTGTTACTGAAAAGAAACAGCTGGAGGAACATTTTGTAACTAATTAGGTTAATTGGCAGCAGGTCAGTAAGATGATTGGTATTAAAAGAGTATCTTAGAGAGGCGGAGTCTATCAGAAGTAAAGATGGGATGGAATCTGGATGGAAGCAGATGTTGCTCTAAAACCTGGATATACCTTTCAGCATTGATGATGCCTTTCCAGATGTGCAAGCTGTCCATTCCATAGGCACTAATGCACCCCATACCATCAGAGATACAGGCTTTTGAACTGAGTCATGATAAAAAGCAGAATGGTCCATCTCCTCTTTAGTCCTCTTAGTTTTAGAGGACACAGAGTCCATGGTTTCCAAAAAGAAATAAAAATTTGAATTCTTTGGCCCAGAGAAGATGGCAGTGTTTCTGATCATGTTCACATGTGGCTTCTTCTCTGTATGATAGAGCTTTAAACAGTGTTTGTGGATGGCACGGCGAACTGTTTTCACAGACAGTGAGTTCTGGAGGTGTTTCTGAGCCCATGCAGTGATTTCCATTACAGAATGAGGCCTGTTTTTAATGCAGTGTCTCCTGAAGGCCTGAAGATCACGGGCATGCAATATTGATTTCTAGTCTTGTCCCCTGTGCACAGAGATTTCTCCAGATTCTCAGAATCTTTTGATGTTATTTACTGTAGATGATGAGATATTCAGAGTCTTTACAATTTTACGTTGAGGAACATTATTCCTGAAATTGTTCCACAATTTGTAGATGCAGTTTTTCACAGATTGTTGAACTTCTGTCCATCTTTACTTCTGACAGACTGTGTGTCTCTAAGACTTTGGATGCCCCATCCCAAATTTGTTGAGACTTGTTGTGGCCATCAAATTCCATATGACCTTTTTTCAATTTTTAAATGGTACATTTACTCAGTTTATACATTTGATATGTTTTCTATGTTCTATTGTGAATAACACAGGTTTATGAGATTTGATTTCATCACATTATTTTATAATAGCTGTAGCAGGTTTTCATATTTGTCTATTTTAAAGATCAATGTCTTTTCTCTGCACAGATTTATTGAAAAACCCTGACACACTCAGAATTGTGTTGTTGGGGAAGACTGGTGTTGGGAAGAGTGCAACAGGAAACACCATTCTGGGGAAAGAGGTATTTAAAGAAGTCCTCTCGGCTCGATCAGTGACCAGCGTGTGTCAGAAAGTGACAGTAGAAGTCAATAAGAGACAGATTACTGTGATCGACACTCCAGGACTGTTTGACACAAATATTGATAATGATGAAACCAAGAAAGAGATGATTAAATGTATCTCCATGGCAGCACCTGGTCCTCATGTGTTCCTGCTGGTGCTGAAAATAGGACGCCTCACAGAAGAGGAGAAAGAGGCAGTGAAAATCATTGAAAAGACTTTTGGGCAGAAATCTAACACTTACACTATCGTGGTCTTCACTGGAGGTGATCAGCTAAAAAAACAGAAACTTGAAGAGTACATTGAAGATGCTGGGCCGTGGTTAAAGAGGCTTTTATCAGAGTTTGGTAACAGATACCATGTTTTTAACAACAACGATAAATCCAGCAACACCCAGATCCTGACTCTTCTGGATAAAGTTGACTCGATGGTGAAGGTGAACGGAGGAAGCTGCTACACTAATGAGATGTTCCAGCAGGTGGAGGAAGCTCTAGAAGAAGAAAAGGAGAGAATACTGAAGGAGAGAAAGGAGCAGATAGAGAGAGAGAAAGAAGAACTGAAGACCAAATATGAAGCACAAATGGAGGAAATGAGGACGAAGATGCAGAAACAAAAAGAAAGACAAGAAGCAGAAGGGAAAAGAAAAGAAGAAGAATTTAAAGAGAAAGAAGAGAAAACAAAAAGAGAAATGGCAGAAAGGGAACAACAGGTAAGAGAAGACTTCAGGAAGAGAATAGAAGATGATGAATTGAAGATGAAGGAATGGATGCAAGAACTAAACAGAGAGAGAGAGGAGAACAGGAAACAGTGGGAGAGACAAAGAGAGGAGGATCAGAAACGGAGAGATCAGGAGGAGGAGGAAAGAAGGAGGAGAGAAGAAGAACGGAAGGAGAAACAGAAAGAGGAGAATGAGAAGATTAAAAGAGAAAAAGAAGAAATGGAAAATAACAAAGAAAAAGAATTAAAGAAACTTCAACAAGAGTATGAACAGAAGGCAGCAGAGGAGGAGAAGAGAAAAAGGGATTTAGAGGAGAAAATAAAAGACGCAGAGGAAAGTAAAAAGAAGGAACTACAAGATCTTCAGATATCTCAACAACAAGAGTGGAAACGAAGGATGAAGAAAGAGGAGGAGAAGAGAAAACAACAGCAGAAGAACTGGGAGGAAAAAATTGCTGCTATGGAGAAAAAGAGTTTAGATCAGACTATGAAGGAGAAGCAATATGAGTGGGAAAAACAGAAAGAAAAGGAGGAGAGAGATTTAAAAGAAAAGGAAAGAAAAGAGAAAGAAGAACAAGAAAAGAAAAGAATAGAAAATGATTACAATGAAAAGATAAGAAAGATGGAAGAACAAAAAAAGGTACAAAGAGAAAAAGATGAGAGAGAAAGAAAGGAAAAAGATGAAAAACACAAAAAGGAAATGGAAGAGAAACTACAGAAACAACAGGAAGAGTTCAGAAAGAAGAAAGAAGAAGAAGAAAGAAGACAGAACAAGGAGAAGGAGAGAAATCTTGCCTTCATTAAAGAGCAGCACAAGACCCAGCTGGAGAACCTGAAGATACAGACAGAACAAGCAGCCAGGAGACAGGCAGAGCAAGAATTTACTGCTCAACTTGATGAAAAAAGTTAAAGAGGCAAGAAAAGCAGGAGTTAGGAGGGCCGTGAAGCAGTAGAGGGGCAGAAAGAAGTAGACTGGGCAGAAAAATAGATAATCTCTTATGGTACTTCTAAATGAGTAGAAGGATTTTAGCGAGCATTTTCCATCATTTCTTAGTCAAGAATTGTAGCTCTAAGTTTAGTTAAAACACTGAACTGCTTCATTTTCAAAGTAATATTACACAAATACATTATTATACGTTGTTTCAAGGCCTAAAAATGTTCAAATTAAAATGTTTATTTTGGCCCCAGAACTCAGGGTAGGCGTGCTGTTTCTCTGCGGAATATAGGGTTATGGGACACAATACTGTGGGAACTCAGGGTAGGCGTGCTGTTTCTCTGCGGAATATAGGGTTATGGGACACAATACTTTGGGAACTCGGGGGTAAGAGGGTTAACATAATAGATGTTAACATACAGTCAACAAGACAACAGCTGAATTTATAAAAATTACCCCGTTCAAAAGTTAATACACCCTTGATTCTTTATACTGTGTGTCGTTACCTGGATTATCCATGACACGACTGTATTTATGTGTTGTGATAGTTGTTCATGAGTCTCCTTGTTTGTCCTGAGCAGTTAAATTGCTCACTGTTCTTCAGAAAAATCCTCCAGGTCCTGCACATTCTTTCCCTTTCCAGCATCTTCTGCATATTTGAGCCCTTTACAACAGCTATATGATGATATCCATCTTTCCACACTGCGGACTACCGAGGGACTCGTACACATGAGGTGCAAATATTTTACATGAGGTGCAAAAATTCACTGATGCTCAAGAAAGTAACACAATGAATTAAGAACCAGGGGGGTGTAAAGTTTTGAAGAGGGTAATCGGTGTACATTATTTTATCTAGACATTAAATAGTGACACAGCACAATAATAATTTACTCAGATGTACAGTATGTAAATAGTACTTAAGTGAAGTTTCTGTTTTAGTTTGAGACAAAATAATGATTAAATAAAGGCTTATATGGAACCAATATATCCACACATTAGAATAGAATGAACCAGCACGTTATGCAGGTACTGGAACAAAAATAGCTTCATAGTCCATCCTTCTGCTACTACTGTACCAGTTCCTTTACCTTATATTGTTATAGTGCATGGTAATAAAGGACGTGTAAATATCAGGAAATAAAAGCTGAAATTCTGATCTATCGTCTCATATTCATCTTTTGATCTCAAATCAAAAAATGTCTTCGGTGCTTAGCAAAAATAAAGAATTGGCCTTGCTGTTCCAATACTTTCAGAGGAGATTGTATGATTAAATGATTGCAGCTGAAGTATGGTGCCTGACCCCGGTCCACATTACAAATATTTTGTCTAAATAAATCATTGACTAGACAAAGTTTGCAAACTGGAATAAACTATACAAATTATGCATGTAAATAATGTACTGTATTCTGTTAAATAAACATTTACATGTTTATATCAATGCAGCTGCTTATTATTACAATTATGTTGTCATAACTGAAACTGAAACTGTGAAGTGCATGATTTAATCTCAAAAACACAGCAATATGCTAAACATGTGCATGGTCAGATGTGTAGCTTGTGGCAGGGGGGATATTCAACCCTTGAAATCTGTTTTGACCCACAATCAATGCTTGAAGAGATCTAATTCCAATATGGAGTTCATGTAGACTTGGTCATAAATGTCCATCAGCGAAACCAAACAGTAATGTAATTATATAACTGTCTGTGGTTAATAATTTCAGACTAGGAACTTGTTCTGGCTGAGGAGCATTCCAGAGTGAAAGTGTAGTAGCCCCTACGCACTAAACCCAGGAACCTTGTGTACGCACATCTGCACACCATTTCTGCATTATAAATCTCCACGTTCTTGAAAAATAAGTGCAGGTGAAATCAGACTTTCCCCCACCTGGTCACTGCCCACAAATATCAATACATGGTCAATAAAAGTTACTCTCTCAATACATACAGCCGGGGAAACAGTATTAAACATGTAATGTGTAGTAGTTCTTACATGTAGACTTTTCACCTGGTTTATGTTCTGTAACATGGGAAATATTACATTGATTACTCTGGGAACTCCTAGTAGACTACAAACACATTACAAAAAACATAAAAAGTTAACAAACAATATTCTGTTTCCTGCTATTTAATATTTTTTTTAATGATAAAATGTACAATCGCTATCTACTTTACACCTGTACACTCATGTGGCAGCAGCACAATGTATAATGTTAAGGTGATGTTGCAGTCTCATGTTGGAAGGACATTCTTACTCTCAGCTCACACTGTTTGTTATCCACGGATGGTACTTCGGTTAGTAGAACACTTGGACGCAGCGGTAGTTGGCGTGGTGCTTTAGTCTTACCAGCACCCGGTGTGTCTCCCTCTCCTCTGGCAGTGTCTTTGTTTTGGCAACTCTGTGGTGACTGGGTCATCTTCAGTCCATATGAGTATGGGGTCCCAGTGAAAAAAAACGACGGTTTAGTGTAAATTATATATAAATATTGAGTCTGTACTGTCCAGTAATTTGCCTCAGTCGTAAGTTCAGTGGCTGGTTGCTAGTGTAGTGCAAAATAACCTTAAAGCAATAAAAAACTGCAGTGTTGGTGAGAAGCTTAAGACAGGGCGGCCGCGCTTGGTCGTATCTTGCTCAGTGTGTGAAGGGGTCTTTTGAAGGGGATTTACTGATTTAATCAGAAACCATCCTCCACCAGTGTGTCAAGAACTTGGTGTTGAACCAAAACTGACTATAAATTTGTGACTACAGTAGACTGGTCTATTTTATTCATCTTAACATTGTACAATGGGAGAAGGAGAAGGGAAGAATTACAGGCTTTGTGTCTTCTTGGGACTGCAGTAAAGAGGAGGTCATGTTCAAAATGTTCCAGTGTTCTCATCCTGAAGCTTGGTTGTGAGTTGGAGTGCAGCTTTTCTGCGACAAACATAAAAGAGGTGCTTTAATTCCGGTACTTCCGATAGTGGTACTACTGGTACTATTGAGTTTCTCATTTTTGTGTGTTTTCTAGTTTAGTCATTTTTCTAGTCCTGATGGAAAAGAATAGAATGTCTTTAATGTCGTTACACCTTGCAGTACAATGAATTTAGTGTGCATCTCCTGATACAGTTTGTTTGAGATGCACGAGAGTACAGACAATTAAAAATCTAAGGAACAATACTATACAGTATACATGAATAGAAAAAATAATAAACAGGTAGGTATGGAATATCTATGGAAACAACTATGATATAAAAGTGAACAATATTTCACTGTCTGTGGTATTAAACTCAATGTTTTAAATATAGTCCTTAAGAGTTGTTCGTAGAGAATTGTGAAAGGTGTGTTTTTGTTGTGTGTGTGTGTGTGTGTGTGGGGGGGCCTTGAAGAGTCTTGATGCAGGACATCCTTGTACCATGAGAGCTGGTGGGAGCAGTCTAGCGGTGCTAGAGGATCGGAGGGAGCGTGTGGTGTATGGGGTGTGATAAGTACTTTGAGGTAAGTGGGTGCAGGACCATTTTGGGCTTTGTAGTATCTGTGGTTTAAATGTGGGCAGCTACAAGAAGCCAGTAAAGGGAGTGTAGCAATGGGGTGGTGTGTGGAAGAGAACGTAAAAAGAAGTCATGCAGCTGCATTCTGGATCAGTTGCAGAAGTTGAAAAGCACTTGGTGACAGGGCCTGCCAGTAGTCCAGTCTCAACAGGACACAGGAGACACAGAAGACATTCCGAGGCTGAAATAAAAACATTTTTACAGTAAATACATTTTATTGGGTTAATAGTTTAAAGAGTAAGTGGTAGAGGATGGATGGTTAATAGTTTAGTGCAGGACGAGCTGTAGCGGTGTGTTTAGCGAGTTTCTTCCCAGTCTCATGAAGGTCAACAGCTACACACAGCAATAACACAGTTACCTCAGCTTTAAATCAGTTTAAATCAGCTTTAAACTGCTTCATATCCTACCTGATTGGTCCGAATTGTTCCAGCACATAACTGTACATCATTGTGCCTTTATACTCAGGACCTTTTAGATATCTGAGCTCTTTTAAAACGCTCCGACATGTCCGGAGTGGAGAGCTGAGGGCGGCCATGTTGGAGGGTTTACTTCTGGGTCAGTACTCATGGAGGACTCACTTCTGGACCCAGAGGAACTTGGAGCCGAGTCAAAATCAAACACAAGAAAGATAACATTTCATAAAATTCCTAAATTGTAACGTAACTAATTGGCCCACCCTTCTATGATAACTTTTCTCTAAGTTCTATATAGTCACAGGAAGATGGCAGAGAACTGTAAAATGGCTGCGGGACCACCATCACCTTCACACACACCATCTGAGGAGCTGCCACTGTCCCTTAATCCAGGGGGCAGTTAATCAGATTCGGCGACTTCTCATGATACAAGTGGTTTGGTAAAATGTATGTGTAGCATATTAGTACTTAGGACTTGTTATTTTTTTTTTAGTTTCCAGTGCTTTAAGTGATTTAAGTGATTCCTTAAACATTCAAGATGACAATAAACTCTGCTAGGGTCTAGAAATATTTAAAATAACTATTTGGCAATGTAACACTTTTATATTATGAATGTTTATTTTATTTTACTGCATATCGTGTGTACTGTAATCTTAATTGTAGTGCCCCTACTAGATGTTCCTAATGTCCTTGTATAGTGGTTGTATTTGTTTGACAATGTACGTGATTTAATTTTCTTACAGTTGCTGATGGACACCTAATATTAATAGATTCTCCTGCAACAGAACATCTTGCTACAGGTGAAAGTGATTATTGTCTCCAGGTATTGTTTCTGTTTGCCAGACCAAACATCATTAGTACTTTGTACTGTAGGATGAAGATGAAGGGACCAGCTCTGCTGTGACAGAGGTACAAAATCAAGATGCTGGGACACCTACTGAGGTTTAACATATAAAAAATAATAAAAAAAGTGATCAATAAACCTTTGTGATTATCCCCTTAAAGATTATGGCAATTCCTATACAGAGGAGGGTCCATATACCTCCACACAGAATCTTGGCACTATTGTGTCCTGATTAAAAATATTTGGTCTGTGTATGTATTACAGACTTTTATAATATCATTTATATTGAATTATAATTCTGTCTTCCTGCAAAGGAGCTGAATAAGGTCCATCTTCAAAGGAGCAAGTGACATGGAGATGGACCTTCTACAACTTCAAATGGAGGAAAAAAGTTAACATAAAAAAAGGCTAGGTATGAAAGTGAATTGCTGAAGCAGTGGTTAAAGGTGGATGGAGTATTTGCCTATTGATAACAATAATAATAATAAAAGAATAATAGTAATAATAATCACAATAATAATAATAATAATTAATATTATTATTAATAATAAATATATATATATTATTATTATTATTATAATCACAACAATAATAATACTATTCGTTATTATTATTCTTATTTTGTCAGTTATTGTTGAATGGTAAAGCAATGAATTCAAATGTCTTTCAATTACAGAAAATAAAGAAACAATGAACCTCGAATGTTCACTTTGTGCATTAGTCATTTAATTAGAAACGAATTGGGAAGATCACATCTTGTAACATCCTGCAATCTCTTTGGTTCCTCGGGGGTTCCTCTTGCCATCTTCATCAATGGTTCATCATGATTTATGGCCAGGAACAGCACATAGGAACCATTTGAGTGCATGGCTTTACTGTATGAACAGTTCAACACACTGTTGCGTTTCAACATGCTCTGCATCACCCATATTATATTTGCCCTGTGGCAAAAAATGAAGGCCAATGCACAAAATGTGCTTCGGTGTGAAACGCTGATCCACGATGTGTTACATTGGCGATGTGAGGTTTCAAAAAGTTACATTAATGAAAATCCCCTGAAAAACTGTGACACACCTGCAAATATTCATATGGCTATGAAAAAGATTTCATATAATCCGTGCTTCTTCGTCCACTAGATCTTCTTCAAAAGGGAATGCTATGCTCCTTCAGACCTCAAACTAACCCTAAACATAACCTGCTCCAGACCAGGTGATGTGCAGAGAGTAAGTTACTGTAGCTACTTACATACCCTGAAAGTTACCTTTGTTTTTAGATCCGAAAGTTGAGGTTATCCGCCAACTCAGTAAACTTACCCAGGTAAGTCACATAACCTGCTTTCTGGAATATCCCCCTGGGATAGGTGGGGTCTGTTTATGTGGTTATTTATTATTTATCTTTCTTTTCATGTTACACATGACCCGGACTCGACTGTACTCTTTGGCACGAATGAAATCCATAAATGGACTATAGACTTAACAAATATTGAGAATTTTTTTTCTGTTAAGTCTGTTAAGAAAGTGTTTAAGAAAAAGCATTAAAAGGATCGTAAAATATAACAACAGCAATCCATTAGGTTGAGCAAATAAACCAATAAATCTAAGGATGGGGCAGTAACCGCAGCAGTCTGTACAGAAAATCCAGATGAAGCACTTTGTCAGTATAATGAGTCAGGTTTAGGAGAAAATAGATACCAACTTTTTTTAAGGATGTTTCGTACAAGACACCCCCCCCCCCAAACCCCCCACCAAAAAAAAACAAGCAAAGGCCAAACACACCCAAAAAAAAGCGATTAGATAGCTAGAAGTAGTAGTTTGGTTACAAGTATTATGTGTTGTAGCGGTTTCTCAGGTTTGTCAATGTTCCGTTTGATTTGAGTTTTTACGTTTAACAAAGAGTTTGATCTGAACCTGCCTCCGTCCCGTCTACAACGCGGTGAGAAAATACCGAGCCAGAAATACGGATGCAGCGGATCATGGGGAGGAGACCAAACTGCTTCACCAGGAATGCTACACATGCCGGGCGGCGCCTCGCCGCGGAGCTAATGACGTAGCACAGCGTGAGTGCAGATCATGAGGTGGGGATGGCTGAAGAGATTCGCACAATGCAGCTGGAAATGGAACGTTTATTCAGCGCGTTGTCTGGAAGGGAGTCACAGCTACAAGCCACACAAGTCCTGCTGCAGGACAGAGAAGAGGAGCTGGAAGAGGAGAGAAAGTGGAGTGCTGGGGCGTTACAGTGAAGGAGACTTTTCAGCACCTCCTGTCCCAGCGCAAGCTCAACTCATCCAGATGGTGGAGGGCGGAAACCGAGCACATGGACAGCAAAGGCAAGCCCAGACTCAGGTAGAGGACCCGACGGGGTGGAAGTTGAGAACGAGAGATGCAGCACTGAACATTGAGAAACAGAATAAGACTCTGATAAGACCAAAGTGAAGGAGCTGGAAGGCTTGATCAAAGCAAAGTCTCAAAGTATGTGATGCACAGGTTCAGACCCAGTCCCCAGTATGTGATGCTCAGGTTCAGACCCAGTCTCAGGTCCACGATGACAAATTCAGACCCAGCCTCAAGTCCACGATGTCCAAATTCAGACCCAGTCTCAAGTCCCGGCTAAGTCACCAGGTTACGTGTCCAAGTTTCTGAGTTATGATTTCAAGTCTCTCGCCATCCGAGTCAAGTCTGCGCCGCGATCCGAGTCTAAGTTCCGAGATACGAAGCTGAGTTCGAAGTTCGAAGTTCGAGTTTCCAGTTCCGAGTTCAAGTTTCCGAGCCAAGTTTGAGCCTCCGGAGCCAAGTTCGAGCCAGTCAGACCAGTTCTCAGGTTCCTGCCACAGCTAAGTCTCAAGACCTCGTCCAGTTTCACGTTTCACTCACCACTCAAGCTCCAGCCATGACTCTCATCCAAGCTCAAGCCAGGCTTCTCGTATTCACGCCCATGTTCCAAGTCCCGCCCAGGTCTCAGTCCTTGTGTTTGGTTCAGGTCCCAGTCCATGTTACGTCCCATGTCCCGTTCCCTGTTCTATCCCTTGGTCCCAGTCCTGGTACCCCACGGTCCCGTTCCTGTCATATCCCTGGTCCAAGTCCCGCCCCTGGCGTGCGTTACTGCTCTGCCCTCACGATTCCACCTACAGCTCTGCTTCATGGTCCCGCACACCGCCACGCCACCGGCTCGGCTCGTCATGTCTCTAGCCACGTCCCTAGCTCCACGTCATGCCTCTCGCCATGTCCCTGGCTCACGTCATGCCTCTTGCCACATCCCTAGCTCACGTCATGCCTCTCACCATGTCCCAGCTCACGCCACGGCCTCCCCCCACGTTCGCTCTCGCCATGTTTCTAGCCATGTCTCTTGAGCCCCGCCACGTCTGAGCCCAGCCCGCCTGTTCTGCGGGATGCTGCCCAGCCTGCCTGTTCTTTGTGGGGAGGTGGGCAGCCGCCTGGGGGGCGCCACCCAGCCTCTCTGCCCCCGGAGTACAGCGCTCCGCTCCCCAGCTCCGCTCAGTACACGGGTGGTTCCATCCTGGTGGCGGCTTGGGAGATTGACCTAGGGGCCCGGGGCTGGAGGTGGAGGACTTTGGGCACTCCAGGGGAGTGCCCTTGGGGGTCTCAGCAGAAGGCGCTATGGCACTGGGTTTTGCCGTTGGACGGAACCACGTGGACCTTTGTTTTGGTTTTGCTTCCTGATTTGACACCGGTGTTTGTTATTTCAGTTGAAGGTGTGAGGCAATCATGCCTCAACACCGGGTAAAGATCAAATTTCATTAATTCAATCGTCTTTCATTAAAATAAAAGCATGTTTAAACAGTGTGTTTTTGAAATCTGGTGGCTTCATGGTGCATGAAGTGAAATTCTCATTGGTTAAACAATTAACAAACCATATTCTGTTTCCTGCTATTTAATAATTTTTTAATGATAAAAATGTACACTCGCTATCTACTTATTAAGAACACCTGTACAATCATCGGCAGCAGCACAATGTATACAATCATGGAGAGACAGGTCAAGAGCTTCAGTTAATGTTCAGGTGATGTACATGATCATTCTAAAAATGACAATTTTTAAACAATTACTAACAACAATCATCAATACAGATTACATTTTATTTGACACCTGACAATACCTACTGTTATGTATCAGGAAGGGAACTCTAGACTTCAGTTCCCAGCAGCCACTGCACCGTACTCATCAGTCACATAACCACAACAGTAATCACTTTCTGGTTAATGAGCACTCCTACATATAGCCACTGCTTGCACTGTTTCCTTGTCTCACATCGTCTAACTATAACTTTGTCTCTGTTGCCGTGTTTTGTCTTTGCCACAGTCTTTTGTATTTTGTTTGTTTGGTATTAAGTGTTTAAAAATCCGCACTTGCATCCATCTCACCTCCGTAAAAATTCCTGAAATAAATACACATGGGTATACAAACTGTTCAAAATGACAAGAGAATTCATTCTTCTTTGAAATACAAAGCTTGCCCCTGAAATCCCATCACAATAATACAGAAGTGACATTTAAAATAGCCTGTACATAAAACAACAAAAATCTAAACATTTTCATTATATTTAAAATTCACCAATCAATTCACCACAATTCTCTCCAATCCTACTCCATCAGAGCCTCAAAAATAATTCATTATGTTTTGTTTATAAGATTCAATTCAATTCAATTTTATTTGTATAGCACTTTTTACAACAGACATTGTCTCAAAGCAGCTTTACATAAATATCAACACGGTATACAGATATTAAAGGTGTGAATTTATCCCAACTGAGCAAGACACTGAGTGGTGACGGTGGTGAGGAAAAACTCCCTAAGATGTTTAAAGAGGAAGAAACCTTGAGAGGAACCAGACTCAGAAGGGAACCCATCCTCATCTGGGTAACAACAGATAGTGTGAAATAGTACAGTATGGATGTACATGAAGTCTGTATGGCGGCTCGAGCAGCCGCAGTCCCAGCAGTCTGGAATTGGAGAAGATTTGAGCTCCATCCAGAGGCTGAAATGATCTGGATCTCTAGTATCTCCATAAATTCGTGTGGGGCTCGGTAGAAGGAGAGAGGGAGAAAAAAAATTATTAGGACTATGAAGTAGTGAGATATAATCTAGTCAGGGTAAGCTTGAGTAAACAAATACGTTTTAAGCCTAGATTTAAACACTGAGACTGTGTCTGAGTCCCGAACACTAATAGGAAGACTGTTCCATAACTGTGGGGCTCTATAAGTGAAGGCTCTTCCCCCTGCTGTAGACTTCACTATTCCAGGTACCGTCAAATAGCCTGCATTGTTTGATCTAAGTAGGCGTGGAGGATCATATAAAACCAAAAGGTCGCTTAGATATTGTGGCACGAGAACGTTTAGTGCTTTATAGGTTAATAAAAGTATTTTATAGTTAATGCGAAATTTTACAGGGAGCCAATGCAGTGTGGATAAGATCAGGGTGATGTGGTCGTATCTTCTAGTTCTAGTTAGGACTCTAGCAGCTGCATTCTGGACTAACTGGAGCTTATTTATATTCCTACTGGAACATCCAGACAGTAAGGCATTACAGTAATCTAATCTAGAGGTGACGAATGCATGAACCAGTATTTCTGCATCATGTAGT
>CM022765.1:28963831-28974127 GCA_012411365.1 Ameiurus melas
ATAAAGTTGTTTATTATTATTATTATTATTTATTATTATATTTATTATTATTATTATTATTATTATTCTCTGGTGTTCTTAAAAGAAAATCTTCCTGGAAAATCATACTCTTTATACTTTCTTGAATGTAACAAACCAAAAATGTGAAGTAAATCTGATATAAAATATTATTAGATTTCAGTTGTTGTCAAGTATAAAATTAAAGTTTCTTGATTTGAGAAAGACCTTATTGTTTATAAACATTTGTTTAGAAACAGTTGTATGTTAATAGCTTCTCACTGACATTAGATACAGATTGAAAGCTTGCCAGAAAGTTTCTCATGACATCTGGTTCAATAGTTAAATAGTTTTAAGTTATATAATAAGAAAAAAATATTAATTAATTATTTAAAAAATATTTATGTGAATAAAATTGTTCTTACCCCAGCAGTCCTGTTTTTTCTCAGTGATTTCCAGTGTTTGCAGGCCATAGTAATGTGATTCCCATAAAAAACCTCTGGTATAGACCACACTAACTTTCAGTTTAATTCCAAATTCAAAACCAGATATGAATAGTTTGAGGACTAAACAGATACAGATACAAACACAGATAAATTGAATGTGTCTCTTCTTTGCAGTGTCTAATCTGAGGATTATTCTGTTGGGGAAAAGTCTCTCAGACACCAGCAGTGTGGGAAACTTCATCCTGGGAAGATCTGTGTTTGAGACTGAAGATCCTTTACATTCAGTAGAGTTTCGGTGATGAGAGTTAGAGGACATGTGGAGGGAAGATACATCACCATCATCAACGCACCTCATCTTTTCAACAAACCTCTCACATCATCAGCTCACACTGGTATTAAAGAGTGTGTTCCTATCGGATCCTGGACCTCATGTCATTATGATAATTGTACAGCCGGAAAGTTTCACTGAAGCAGACAAAGTAAGACTGGATAAAATTCTCTTATCTCTGTCTGAGGAGGTGCACAAATACACCATGGTAGTAACTACAGAAAACATAGAACTCGGCACCAGTGTAGATCAGGATGAGGAAAATGTCATACAGAAGATCATTGCTGAAGGTAATTACAGACATTTAGAGTTCACAGGATGCAGCCGGGCCAATCTTGGTGAGAAGATGGATGAGATAGTCAAGGTGAATAAAGGAAGCCTTTCCTGTGAGATATGGAAGATCCTGTTGCTGCAGTAGGTCAAAAAACTGTCTGAGCAAATCATAGGTCAACAAGAACATCAAGAAACCAAAGAACAGGAAGAAGATATTCAAAAAAAACCAACCAACCAACCAAACAAACCCACAAAAAAAAGCCCCTTATGGATAAATTTAAATAACAAGGACAAGAAGCAACTCAGTGGTAAGTACCAAGCACACGATTATAAATTATCCAGTGATCCTGTAAGTACCCTTGTTTAAAGGTGTACACTGGAACTTATTTTTCCAGTATGCAAATGAATATAAGGTAAAGTGATAACAGGAAAGTTTTAGCTTGTTATGGTACACAGTAACTTCCAAATTATTGACTGAGGAATTGAGGACCCTGTGAAATGTGTTTTTCCAAAAGATCCTAGTGAAAAAAACTAATGGCTTTTTGCGACGTTTCTTAATTTCATTGTACATGTGTATAGTGACAATAAAGGCATTCATTCATTCATTTGTTAGTGATCAGTGATTTCGTTCCCAGTGTTCCCATTGACCAATCACTGATCAACATTGTGAAGTGGTGATCTGCATCTCCACTTAATTCAAGCCTAATTTTCAAAATCTTATGTCAAACTCACACTAAAATCACTAAACATCTCATTTCACATTTGAAATGACTGTCCATTTGAAATCACCTGTCTCAGGGCGGGGACTCTCTTTCATTCATCTTGTAACCATGTAGAAAATACATGGTTAAGTTTCCTCTTATTTTGTACAAATTCATAATAGAAAATATGGAAGATATAAAATTATTTGTCTCTAGGTTAAACTGTTAACCAATCAATGGGGAAGGTGAGAATGTAGGGAGGAGGCAAACCGTGGGAAAGAAAAGTCACGTGTTTTTTTCGGCTGCAGGGGAGACACAGAGAAGATCACACGGAGAGCTGTGCAGTGATTAATACTACTTTTCATGTAGAAGAAGTCGTATCACACAGATACGTGTTCAAAGCGAATTTGTCGGAATAGCTCAGCTAATGGTATTGCCTGAAAAGTTAGCTAAGAAAAGTTAGCTTTCTAAAAATTATAGAAAGTTTGGTGTGCCGGCTGAGGTAGACTATTGTTTTGGGCCCATAGGTTAAAGGGTGTAACTGAAAACTGCTTGTTCTATGCAAGTACATGGGGTTATTTGTAACCTGTTGGTTCATAAATGGTATTGATTTAAAAACCTTAGATAAAGGGATCACATTAAGTTAAAGTTTTGAATACATTTTATTTCTAAGTTAATTTATTTAAATAATTGTATTTTAATACCTATACCTAAACTCTACTTGGTTGTTGGGAATTCCTTTAAAACCATTCATCTAGTCAGTGACAGTATATGACATTGAAACACATACAAGGGGAATTGCAACCATAGACATTGATGTTGAATAGGGTAAGAGAACCCAGGGCGTCTTTTGTCTAACTAAATATATAGGCAAAAGTTTGCTACAATCTGTATTTTGTTTGGAGGAGATTCATTTCCAATCTTCTTACTCAGAATACTGATTTATTTCAGTTTATACAACAGCACTGCTAATCTGGATTTGTGGATTGGGATTGGTGTTGATTAGTTCTCTATAACTGCAGCTCTGACCGTAGTGCAGCTGCAAATCACAGGTTTATATTAATGCACTCCGTTCTACTACATTATCGTTTCTATAGTAACAGCTCATTCACTCATAAACAGATTTTAAAAAAGTGTGCAATTGTTGATGATGTGTAGTTTTCTCTAAGGAGATGTTTATATAATGTGTAAGGAAGGAGTCTCCAGTGTCAGCGCTGTGTAAAAGTCAGAGGTAAAGCTGCAACTTTAGGTTTTCCCACATCTTCAGGACAGAGGACTTTACCCTTCTTTGTGGATTCTCTGTAACATGACAAGCGGGTTTTTTTTTGTTTACTTAGTACTACTGTAAAGAGCAATTTTTTCAAAACTATTTCCTGTTCTATTTTATTTATTTATTTATTTATTTATTTATAAATTTATTTATTTATTTTAGTATGGATTTGTATTTGCCTTGTCCATATTGGTCACAGTAAATGCTCTCAGGAAACACAATACACAGGCTTTAAAAGATCATTTTGTTTATTGAAAGAAAAAAAAAAGTTATCACTCATGTTAAAAAGTAATTGCCCCCTAAAACTTGGTAACCACTTCATTCACCTGCAAACAAATGCTTCCAATAACTGGAAATTGTTCACTTTGCTTAGTTTCCCAATTCTTCTTTGTAGAATTGCTTTTATTCTGCCTCATTTGAGGGTTTTTTGAGTATGAACTGCCTGTTTATCTTCTACCACAGTATTTCAGTGGGGTCAAGTAAGGACTAGGCCATTCCAAAACCTTGCTGTTGTTCTTCGAATTGTTGTCTTGCTGGGTAACCCAGTTGTGCTTGATGACTGGACATTCTCCTTCAGGTGGAGTGCAGTATTCATGTTTCCAACAACTGTGGAAACAGTTATGGCAAATTGCCCATGCCCTGAAGAAGAGCAAAGCATCCACACCATTACACTACCACCACCATGTTTGACTGTGGGTATGGTAATCTTGTGGAATGCTGCAGTAGAATATATTGGTAGCAATATACCAGATGTAATGTGTCTTCCAAATTGTTCCACTAGTCCACAGAACATTTCCCAAAAGGCTTGGAGGTCATCTGAGTCACTATATTCCTCTTAGTTTGCAGTTTTACCTGTCCCCATTTCCTAATGTTGGAATCATGAATGCTGACCCTATTTAACTGAACAAGGTCTTCAGTTACTTAGCCATTTATCTGGGTTCTTTTAGGACTTCCAGGTTGAGTTATTGCTGCATTCTCATAGGAGATTTTGGAGGCTGGTCACTTCGGGGAAGATTCTAAGTTTTTCATTTTGCAGGTGTCCCAGAGCCTTAGAAATGGCTTAAGTAAACAACTCAAACTGTACAGTTTACTGTGGAGCATGCGGCAGATTATTATCATGTCTGAGTGACTGAGGAACAGAATACAGTGTGGAATCACTCAGTTCCTTTTACCTCAGACTTCCCCTGAGGTGGATATGGCATATTAATGATTTTAAGAATTTTCCCTTAATTTTATGGACTATCTGACTGACTGATGTGCTTAATATAATTAGGTGAGCCATAAAATATTTTGTCTCTTAGGATTGTGTAAACCAGTAACAAGTTAGCTAAGATCAGTGTAAATATAATATTACGCTATATAACTAGGCCTAATCAGTTCTGTGTTAATTATCCTTACCATGCTGATAATATCCCATCTATTAGATAGTTGTATTTTATCATTCCAATAAATGTCCAAAATGTAAATGAATAACCATAACAGTATATCCTGTTTATTATAATTTATAAATATGATATTTTTAAATACACTTCAGTATTTCAATATTTATCCCTTATTTCTCCTCACTGAATGTGGCAGCGCCTGCAGTAACCAATCGGTTACTCGGGCGTGTGTGGAGTAAATTTGGTTAACTGGTTGACTGAGTAAATAAAATAACTTTTTCATCAAAAGGGCCAGTTGGTGTTGGATAGCTGTTTACCTTCAATAAATGAAATGATTGTTTAAAACGGTTTGTGTTTACTCAGGTTATCGTAGGTTATCTGAAACAATTAAGTTTGACCAATAAACCAAAATAAATCTGGAAAGGGCAAATACTTTTATAGCACTACATATTAATTACTTCGCTGTACAGGATACGTTTTATAATAAGTAACTTTTGTGGGGTTTTTATATGTTTTGTAATTAATTTATTCAGTATACACATCAATGTACTGATTATATCAACATGATTATTAAATTCATTAATTGTCTCTGTCTGTCTGTTTAATTGTAGAACCAAAACAGACTCCACAGCTGAAACTAGTGCTGCTGGGGAAGGGAAGAGTAAAGACCTCAATATCTAAAACTTTATTGGGTAAAAAGGCCTCAGTGATCCAGACAGAGTCCAGCTTGATGTGTATAAAGCAGGGAGAAGTGTGTGGATACCTGGTCACGCTGGTGGAGATGCCCGCTCTCCACAACACTCAGCTCTCAGAACAGGAAGTGATGCGTCAGACTCTACACTGTGTCTCCGTCTGTGATCCTGGAGTTCATGCTTTCTTCATCATTGTTCCTGAAGGTCCTCTCACTGATGAAGATAAATCAGAAATAGAGTTGATTCAGAGGATCTTCAGCTCCAGAGTTAATGACCACATCATATTCATCATCAACCAGCAGTCCCAGAAGGAACAGTTACACGAGACTCTTCAGTGTGTGATAAAGGCACATGGAGGACGATATAAATTCTACAGCAGCAGAACAGAAGCAGCAGAACTGATCACATGTGTGGAACAGCTTCTTGAACAGAACAGCAGACGTCTGTATACGATGGCCATGTACTCTGAAGCCCAGCTTGAAGTACAGCTGCAGTACAAAAGAGAAATTATAAATCTGGAACATCAAGTGACTGAACTGAAGAGAAACAGAAATCAGACACAAGGTAAAGTATTCCATTTAAAATAGCATTAGGATTGATGACTGTACTTTGATGCTTGTTTGTAATAGGATACAGGTCATTTTAGTTACATTCATTAGAAACCACACAATTTTAAACAAAATACATTTTATTCTGCATCATGCTCATTAATTGATCTGTATCAAATGTAATTAAATTTCAGGTTTAATCTTACAACCCCAGTTCCAAGAAAGTTGGAATGTAAAACAGAATGCAACATAGAAAACATATCAAATGTTTAAACTGAGGAGCTCTCACAATTTTAAGAAAAAGAAGGAATTTTTGAGTTTGATGGCAACAACACATCTCAAAAAAGTTGGGACGGGGCAAAAAATGCTGGAAAATTAAGTGTTACCAAAAAGAAACAGCTGGAGGAACATTTTGTAACTAATGAGGTTAATTGGCAGCAGGTCAGTAAGGTGATTGGGTGTTAAAAGAGTATCTTAGAGAGGTGGAGTCTTTCAGAAGTAAAGATGGGATGGAATCTGGATGGAAGCAGATGTTGCTCTAAAACCTGGATATACCTTTCAGCATTGATGATGCCTTTCCAGATGCACAAGCTGTCCATTCCATAGGCACTAACACACCCCATACCATCAGAGATACAGGCTTTTGAACTGAGTCCTGATAAAAAGCAGAATGGTCCCTCTCCTCTTTAGTCCTCTTAGTTTTAGAGAACTTTGCATTCATGGTTTCCAAAAAGAAGTAAAATTTCGATTCGTCTGACCACAGGACAGTTTTCCACTTTGCCTCGGTCCATTTTAAATGAGCTTTGGCCCAGAGAAGATGGTGGTGTTTCTGATCATGTTTACATGTGGCTTCCTCTTTGCATGATGGAGCTTTAACCAGCGTTTGTGGATGGCACGGTGCACTGTGTTCACAGACAATCAGTTCTGCAGGTGTTTCTGAGTCCATGCAGTGATTTCCATTACAGAATCATGTCTGTGTTCAATGCAGTGTCTCCTGAGGACCTAAAGATCACGGGCATGCAATATTGATTTTCACCCTCGTCCCTTGCGCATATAGATTTCTCCAGATTCTCAGGATCTTTTGATATTATTTACTGTAGATGATTAGATATTCAGAGTCTTTACAATTTTACATTGAGGAACGTTATTCTGAAATTGTTCCACAATTTGTAGACGCAGTTTTTCGCTGAATGGTGGACCTCTGCTCATCTGCTCAAAGACTGACAATCAATCATCTTACTGACCTGTTCCCAATTAACCGCCATCTGTTTCTTTTTACTAACACTTACTTTTCCAGCCTTTTGTTGACCCTGTCCTAACTCTTTTGAGACATGTTGGCGCCATCAAATTCAAAATTACCTTATTTTTTCCTAAAATGCTACATTTCCTCCCCTTTAAACATGTGATGTTTCTATGTTCTATTGTGAATAACATATGGGTTTATGAGATTTGTAAATCATTGCATTCTGTTTTTATTTATGCTTTACACAGTGTCCCAACTTTTTTGGACTTGGGGTTGTATTTTTTTTTTGACAGTTCTGAAGAAGTTCAATAAGGACATCACCTGGCACATTATTTTATAAAAGCTGTAGCAGGTTTTCATATTTGTCTATTGTAAAGATCAGTGTCTTTTCTCTGCACAGATTTATTGAAAAACCCTGACACACTCAGAATTGTGTTGTTGGGGAAGACTGGTGTTGGGAAGAGTGCAACAGGAAACACCATTCTGGGGAAAGAGGTATTTAAAGAAGGCCTGTTTGGTGAGTCAGTGACCAGCGTGTGTCAGAAAGAGACAGTAGAAGGCAATAAGAGACAGATTACTGTGATCGACACTCCAGGACTGTTTGACACAAATATTGATAACGGAAACCAAGAAAGAGATTATTAAATGCGTCTCCATGGCAGCACCTGGTCCTCATGTGTTCCTGCTGGTGCTGAAAATAGGACGCTTCACACAAGAGGAGAAAGAGACAGTGAAAATCATTGAAAAGACTTTTGGGCAGAAATCTAACATTTACACTATCGTGCTCTTCACTGGAGGTGATCAGCTAAAAGGACAGAACATTGAAGAGTACATAGAAAAAGCTGGTCCATGGTTAAAGAAACTTTTATCAGAGTTTGGTAACAGATATCATGTTTTCAACAACAACGATAAATCCAGCAACACCCAGGTCCTGAGTCTTCTGGATAAAATTGACTCGATGGTGAAGGTGAACGGAGGAAGCTGCTACACTAATGAAATGTTCCAGCAGGTGGAGGAAGCTCTAGAAGAAGAAAAGGAGAGAATACTGAAGGAGAGAAAGGAGCAGATAGAGAGAGAGAAAGAAGAACTTAAGACCAAATATGAAGCACAAATGGAGGAAATGAGGACGAAGATGCAGAAACAAAAAGAACGTCAAGAAGCAGAAGGGAGAAGAAAAGAAGAAGAATTTAAAGAGAAAGAAGAGAAAATAAAAAGAGAAATGTCTGAAAGGGAAGAACAGGTAAGAGAAGACTTCAGGAAGAGAAGAGAAGATGATGAATTGAAGATGAAGGAATGGATGCAAGAACTAAACAGAGAGAGAGAGGAGAACAGGAAACAGTGGGAGAGACAAAGAGAGGAAGATCAGAAACGGAGAGATCAGGAGGAGGAGGAAAGAAGGAGGAGAGAAGAAGAACGGAAGGAGAAACAGAAAGAGGAGAATGAGAAGATTAAAAGAGAAAAGAAGAAATGGAAAATAACAAAGAAAAAGAATTAAAGAAACTTCAACAAGAGTATGAACAGAAGGCAGCAGAGGAGGAGAAGAGAAAAAGGGATTTAGAGGAGAAAATAAAAGACGCAGAGGAAAGTAAAAAGAAGGAACTACAAGATCTTCAGATATCTCAACAACAAGAGTGGGAACGAAGGATGAGGAAAGAGGAGAAGAAGAAAAAACAACAGCAGAAGAACTGGGAGGAAAACATTTCTGCTCTGGAGAAAAAGTGGAATTTAGATCAGATTAGGAAGGAGAAGCAATATGAGTGGGAAAAAAAGAAAGAAACGGAGGAGAGAGACTTGAAAGAAAAGGAAAGAAAAGAGAAAGAAGAACAAGAAAAGAAAAGAATAGAAAATGATTACAATGAAAAGATAAGAAAGATGGAAGAACAACAAAAGGTACAAAGAGAAAAAGATGAGAGAGAAAGAAAGGAAAAAGATGAAGAACACAAAAAGGAAATTGAAGAGAAACTACAGAAACAACAGGAAGAGTTCAGAAAGGAGAAAGAAGAAGAAGAAAGAAGACAGAACGAGGAGAAGGAGAGAAATCTTGCCTTTATTAAAGAGCAGCACAAGAAGCAGCTGGAGAACCTGAAGATACAGACAGAACAAGCAGCCAGGAGACAGGCAGAGCAAGAATTTACTGCTCAACTTTATAAAAAAGTTAAAGAGGCAAGAAAAGCAGGAGTTAAGGAGGGCCGTGCAAAAGTAGAGGCAGAAAGAACAATACCAGGCAGAGCTGTAGATCAAATTGTAAATGATTGGCTCAAGAAGAAAATTTAATGAAAACTTATTAATATTATAAAGTCTATTTTGGTTTTGGTTTGTTGTATCTGTGCATAATTAACATCAGTGCATGGACTGGCAACAAAAAGCCCTTATCCAGAGTGACTTACATTTATCTCATTTATACAACTGAGCAGTTGAGGGTTAAAGGCCTTGATCAAGGACCCAACAGTGGCAGGTTGGTGGATTTGAACTCACAGCCCTCTGATTTTTATTGTTTGTGTTAAGATTGTTTGTAAGATGATTAAACTCATTTTTTCTGAAGGTTTTCCTCTCCATGTTTGTGTATAGAAAACAAACTTTTACTTCCCCAAAACTTTCCCTGTCTCTGTCAGGTTTAACTGGTTGTTAAAATGCATCATTTGGGCTGTCTGCCATGAGAATCAAATATTGTTGTATTCATTAAATTCATGAAGAATAGTCCAACCTTAACATAGGCAAATACATATGTGGTTTATTACACAACATACTTGCCATTCATTCTGTTTTTTGTAATGCAACAATAACTAACTTGAATGAAGTCCAACCTGATCATAAGAACAATTGTAATCACACAATAACATTCAGTGTGCTAGTTCCTGCTCCCTCCTCCTCCTCCTTCATCCTTTCCTGTTCTTGTTCAGAGCCATGTTCACCTGTTTGTTTAGATTGTAGAGTATTTAACCAATCATTTTTAAATGCTGGGCTGGCTATAGATATATATTAGACATATATATATATATATATTAGACTATAATGCGCAAATAGAAGAAATGTCTACAACAAAATGCTCAAATTTACATTTACAGTCGAAGTTGACCATCTTTTAACATTTGTGCACTGAGTCTGACTAGTTAAAGCTTGGAAATGGTCAAACCTGAAGCAGTGCAAGACTCTAGCATAAGCACTGAAACCCCAAGGTTAACAAAACATTTTGGTCTTTGTTAGTTAATTTAGATAGTTCGCAGCAAATAGCTTATAAGCAAGACAAAACACCTGTTCCCTGCTCACTCCACGGATGTTTCTGCCTCTTCGCCACAGTTCTCATCACCTCCTGCAGACTGCTTAAATAAATCCCTTACTTTTTTTAACTTTGCTACAGGTTCTCAAATTATATCCATATTTTGGCAAAGCAATACGTAACGAAGCTACTACCTGAT
>CM022765.1:28974627-29004627 GCA_012411365.1 Ameiurus melas
TCGCATTCTGCAAGCATTTTTTTCATGTCCGTTTTATGCCATAGCCTTAGCGTTAGCTTTAGCCAAAGTTAGAATCTAGTTTAGCTTAGTTGTAGAGAGAGCTTAGTTTCTGTTTCTATTTTTGTTTGTTTCATCACATGTAAATAAACCTCCCCGTTTGTACTGCGAATGTATCCTGCCTGCTTCCTGCTGTCACGCCCCGTGACAGATTCACCCGCCGATTACAGGGATGCAGCACGAGAACGGAGGAGACGCCGAACTACAACCGGCAGGGTCAGTATCCCTGCCTTGGATTCAATGCAGTTTATGCAGCGGACCTACGAGAAAATGCCGGACCGATTCTATGGATGTTTCGGTGGTCCGGATCTTTTCATTAGAGACTGTCAGAGCTATTTCTCCAGCCTGAGCGAACCGAAACCAACCGAGGGACAGTTTGTGCGGTTCATCTACGTCCCGCTTCGCGATCGGCTTCGCGCATGGGCGTACGCGGCGAGTAGCGGAGAGACCGGGGATAGAGAATATCCAACAGTTCATGGACTTGTTTTTCGAGGAATTTGGAGAGCATGGAATACAGTACGACCTGGATAAAGTGCTCTGAGATGTTATTTGGCCGACCGATGCTGGACCCCTTTTCCACGAACATTATGCACATGTGAGACAACAAAGGGAGGTAAACGCTAACACCACAGCACAGTCGGCTGTGTCTCAATTCCCTGTCACATCTCCGTTCCCTGTCACGTCTCCAGTCCTCATCACCTCATCACGTATCCCTTCCTCATCAAGTCTCCAGTCCCTGCCATATCTCCAGTGCATGTGAAGTCTCGGGTCACTGCCACGCCAGGTTTCAAGTTCAAGCCATGTATCCAGGCCAAACCACAGGTACCAGTCCCGGCCACAGTCACGCCTCCAGTCCCGGCCACAGTCACGCCTCCAGTCCCCGCCACAGTCACGCCTCCAGTCCGGGCCACAGTCACGCCTCCAGTCTGGGCCACAGTCACATCTCCAGTCCGAGCCACAGTCACGCCTCCAGTCCAGGCCACAGTCATGCCCCAATCCAAGCCCTGCCTCAAGTTCAAGCCGAGGCTGAGTCACAGGTCCGAACCAAAGCTGAAGCTCAAGTTCAGCCTCAAGTTCCTACCATGTTTCAGGTTCCGGCCATTCCTCAAGCTCCAGGCACAATAACTCAGAGTAGCTCCGTCAAAACTACTGAAGAGGGCTCATCTGTGGAGTCACAACTACAAGCAACACAGGTTTTGCTGCAAGAGGAGACACTCCGGAAACAGGTTCTGAGCATACGGCTTTGTCAACTAGAGGAGGAATGTAATTGACTAAGGGAGCTCCTGGAGGAGGAAAAGGAGAGAAGGAACAGTGCAGAGAACCAGCTTCACCCCGTCCAGACACAGTCTCAAGCTCACAGCGTCCACGTCCAGACACAGTCTCAACCTCACAGCGTCCACGTCCAGATACAGTCTCAAGCTAATAGTGTCCACGTCCAGACTCAGTCTCAAGCTCAAGCCACGTCTCTCACTGAAGTTCAAGCCACATCTCTCGCTCAAGCTCAAGCCACGTCTCTCGCTCAAGCCACAGCCACGTCTCTCGCTCAAGCCACAGGCACGTCTCTTGCTCAAGCCACAGCCACGCCTCTCGCTCAAGCTCAAGCCACACCTCTCGCTCAAGCCACAGCCACGTCTCTCGCTCAAGTCATGCCTCTAGCCACGTCCCTGGCTCACGTCATGCCTCTAGCCACATCCCTGGCTCACGTCAGGCCTCTAGCCACGTCCCTGGCTCACGTCATGCCTCTAGCCACGTCCCTGGCTCACATCATGCCTCTAGCCACGTCCTTGGCTCACGTCATGCCTCTAGACACGTCCCTGGCTCACGTCATGCCTCTAGCCACGTCCCTCGCTCAGGCCATGTATCTAGGCCGAGCCACACCCCTGAGCCCTGTTCCGGCCATGCCCCTGAGCCCTGTCTGTTTCGCTGGGGACGCCGCTCAGCCTCACCTCTCAGCTGAGGACGTTGCACCGCTTCCAAGCACCATGGAGAACGTTGCTCATCCTGTCTGCCCAGCTGTAGACCTTGCTCGGCTTCCCTGCTCCGCCAAGAACAGCGTGCGGTTTCCTGTTGCTGTAGGGTACATTCAGCCCAGGGGCCCGGAGCCACCAATGAAAGAGTAGGACTCTTGGCACTCCGGGAGCAGTGCCTTTGGGGGGGGGGGTTCTGTCACGATTCCCCCCCGTGCGGCGGCGCCGAGCAGCGAGCATTTTTTTCATGTCCGTTTTATGCCATAGCCTTAGCGTTAGCTTTAGCCAAAGTTAGAATCTAGTTTAGCTTAGTTGTAGAGAGAGCTTTGTTTCTGTTTCTGTTTTTGTTTGTTTCATCACATGTAAATAAACCTCCCCATTTGTACTGCGAATGTATCCTGCCTGCTTCCCGTGACAATCACCAAGCCGCCACCACCATGCTTGGCTGGGGACAGAGTGTTCTTTCTTCATTGTTCTTCCTCCAGACATACCACTGATCCATCCTGCTGAAAAGTTCCAGTTTTGTTTCAGCACTCCACAGAACAGAATCCCAAAACTTCCTTGGCTTATTTATATGATTTTGAGCTGACTTTTCTTGTGCTTTTGGGTCAGTAGTGGTAAACGTACTGGAGTTCTGGCATGGAAACCTTCTGCGTTTAGTACACGCGTTAGTACTGTGTACATGCCTTTGGTACTGTGCTCACTGAAACCTGTTGCCACCAAGTCTTGCTGCAGGTCTTTTGCAGTCCCTCAAGGTTTTTCACAACCTGACTTCTCAGAAATCTGGTTGCAGCCGTTGATCCTTTTCTGACCCATGCAGGTATTTCATTAATTTTGTTTCATCAATGTGTTCCAGCTCAAGCACACCTGGTGCAATGAATGAAGCTCTTGATTGTGTGTGTGTGCTTGAGATAATCCCTGCTTTGCATATTTGTGCTGTTGTGAGAGATTCTATTCAGGGGGTTGAATAATTTTGAGACTGGAGTCTCAAAAGTCATTATAAGTTGCATTATCAGTTGAATTTGGGGAAAACACTTGAAGCATTCAATGTGTTGAAATATTTCAATTGCTTTTGTTTGATTTGCTCATCGTAAACTTGACAATAAACCTGGATTGGAGGATGAAATTTTTTTATTGCAACTGTAAATGTCCATGTTATCTCAGAAACCTAGTAGATAAGACTAAGGACAGTTGAAACAGTAACCACACTGCTGTTGCATGCAGCATGTACAGTACAGCAGCATGTAGAAAATATCAGAATCGGTGTGCAATAGGACAGTGAGCAAGGCTGAATTAGCACCAGCAGAGTGTGCCATCCTTGTGAGTTTCTAGCTAGGAGACCAAGGCATTTTCATCACTAAGGGTTCTTCATGAACTAGCAAAGCTCTTACAGTATCACAGAGAAATCCATCACCACTCTAACCAGGATAAAGGCCTTACAGAATTCAAATTAATTCTATGGACTGTTCCCCGAAGGGTAAAACAGATACAGTGGTGTTTTGTTGATTGTTACAATTATTATACAAATAAAATTGAACTGAATAAAATTGAAACATTTGCAGAACATTTTATTTGTTCCTAGTGTAAAATGATTAGTCACATAAATCAGCGTCTGTCATGTTATGGGAGTGTGTTGGTGCCCATGGCATGGGTAACTTGCACATCTGTGCAAGGGCAGCATTAATGCAGAATGATATGCACCCTTTTTGGAGCAACGTATGCTGTCATCCAGAGTAGGACAACGCCAAACCACATTCTGCCCGGATTACAAGCAAATGTTTGCGTAAGTCAGGGTGCGAGCATGGCCTGCCTGCAGACTTGACCTGTCTCCCATTGAGAATGTGTGTTATACAACCTGGAACCTGGAGCCTATCTCAGGGAGCATGGGTCACAAGGTGGGGTACACCCTGGACAGGGTGCCAATCAATCGCAGGGAACAATCTCATACACATTCATGCACCCATTCATACACTACAGAGACTTTGGACCTGCCAATCAGCCTACCATGCATGTCTTTAGACTAGAGGAGGAAACTGGAGTACCCAGAGGAAACCTCCGCAGCATGGGGAGAATTTGCAAACTCCACACACACAGGGCCGCAGTGGGATTCGAACCCCCAACCCTGGCACTGTAAGGCAAACGTGCTAGAAGACAATGTTGTATATGAAAAACACAAAAAATAAACACGAGGGAGACCAAGGATGAGTACTAAGAAACTTTTTTGGGAATTCACTGGATTCTATATCTGAGAGCTTGGGGAACCCCACATCTCCAGAGGGGGTGCGAAGAACTTCGAGGAGCATAGTGATGTCACCAGTGAAATGCGCAAGCTGATAAGTGTTCAGATCCAAATCCAGCCCCTCCAGTAGAGGAGATAAGGAAAAGTGACGGTCACCTAGGACACAGAGAAGAGAATGAAATGTATTAGGTGGTGATATTGATGAGTTGGACTCACACTTTAAGATTAAGATTAACTTTAAGATTAATTTATTAGTCACAATGAAACCTAGGAAGTGGGGAACACATACACAGGCACGTGCAGACACACACACACACACACACACACACACACACACACACACACATATACACAGAGAGAGGAATGCAAACACACACACACACACACAGAGGACTGCGTGTGTGTGTAAAGGGAGTAAGGGGGGTAAACTATTTGCAAGCATACAAACATACAAAATGTAAAAAAAAACCAACAAAACTACACAAGTTATTTTTAATATATTTTGAAACTGATAGTGAGAAGGTATAAATGGATCCTCTGCTCATGAAGAACCAGATCAGATCTGAAGGTTATTAAAAAAAAAAAAAAAAAAAAAAAAAAAAAAAAAAAAAAAAAAGTAAGTATTGAGTTATTTATATAATGATGTGTGTGGTAAGTATACAAAGGGCGAACCAAACAGAAAAAAAAAAAAGGGGGGAAAATTCATATTTTGGAATGGCCAAGTCAGAGTCCTGTCCTTAACCAATAAGATGCTGTGGCATGATCTGAAGATGGCTTTTCAATCAAGATCGCCCAAAAATACTGATGAACTGACACAGGTATGTGTGGGAGGAACGGTTCAAAAGCCTTCCACATCATTGTGCCAGTCTTACAAGCAGCTACAGGAAACATTTGATGGAGGTTGTTGCTGTTACTAGAAGATCTACAAGTTACTATATTGAAAGGTTCACTTATTTTTCCAGTGTGCATGTGAATGATTATTCAATCTGCTCAATAAGGACTTGAAAAGTTCAACTGTTTGTGTGTAATTAGTTTAGTCAGATAGAGTTTGTCTATAAACTCTGCATACATGCAGATCAGACCACTTTTTATGAATAAACAATGCAAAAGTTTTAGTAACTTTTAACTTTAAGATAAAAAAAACTGGTACAATAGTAAAAGAAGGATGGACTACAAAACACATAGACCTCTACTTTTATGCCAGTATATGCATAACTTAATGTTTATTTCTAGTGTTGCTATACTATATCACCAAAAGTATATGCACCCTGACCATCAGACCATTATATGGCTCTTCCCACACTTGTGTAGAATGTCTCTGTATGCTGTAGCATAATCACTATAAGGCCCAATCACTGTTCCAGCATGACAATGCCCCTGTGCACAAAGCGAACTCCATGAAGATGTGGTTGGTTAAGGTTGGAAGAAGGTGGAAGAACTCAAGTATCCCAGAGCCCTGACCTCAACCCCACAGAACACCTTTGGGGAAGGCTTTCCACTTGATTTTGGGGCATGGCTGTTGGGATTTTTGTTCATTCAGCTACAAGAGCATTAGTGAGCTTGAGGTTGATTGGGTGAGGAGGCTCCAATTCAAGTTCATCCCTTCCCAGAAGAGTAAACATTATTATAACCAGAATGGGAACAACAACAAGGGAAATAAATCTGGAATGGGATGTTCGACAAGCACGTATGGGTGTGATGGTCGGGGGTGCACTTAGTTTTGGCACTATAGAGCATTTCGGTTATATGTAAACTTTTTTGTTCACAATATTTTTTCTTTCTGCCTGCTATGAATTTCTTGTTAGTGATGTTGATACATCTGGAGTCTGTTATAGCATTAAAGATTGTGTGAACTTAATATGGACTTTTTGTCCATGTACAGCATCTATGAATGATTAATGGTAAAATATGAGGTAAAATAATGAAATATGCAGGTGTATAATGAAATAATGAAATATAATTGTGTAGTTATATTTCAATTTTAGACCTTACTAGATAAACAGTCACATCAACAAAAAAATATTTTTAAATTTAAAAATACTAAATTTAATTGTATGTTACAAAAAAACCCTAAATGTAATAATAAAAAAAATAGAGGCAACCCTACCTGAAGCAAACTGATCAGAAACGAAGCATAACATTGTTGATATACATGATATGTTGATGATGTTGTTGCTAGTATTAGGGGTCACCACAGTGAATCATGTGATTTGCATGTTTTTTATTTGGTTTTACGCCGGATGCTCTTCCTGACACAACCCTCCCATTTTATCTGGGCTTAGGACTAGCACTTAGAGTTAACCTCCAGAGGTTGGGTTGGTTCGCTGTCTGGGAATCAAACCCAGGCAGCAGTGGTGAGAGCATGGGATCCTAGCTGCTAGACCACCAAAGAACATACATCATATGTTGATGTACTGACAGGTGCGAACTGGCCATTGGGAAGTTTGGGAATTTTCTCAGTGTGCCAGTCTTGTGAGGGCTGGTCTTTTTTTTCCAACCCTAGCATTATATAGCCTATATACAGATATTATATAAGTCATCTTAGCTGCAGTGACACGGCAAAGCTGGTTGTACAATAAGTAATAGCAGGTAGCAGTTGCCATCAGAACTGAAAGTACCTAGCACTTAGGCAGCTAGTATCTAGCACTTGTTGAAAGTATCTAGCACCTGTTGCCAAAATATGGATATAATTTGAGAACCTGTAGCAAAGTGTACTAAAACAAGGGATTTATTTAAATAGTCTGCAGATGGTGATGAGAACAGTGGCGAAGAGGCAGAAACATCGTGGAGTGAGCAAGGAGCAGGTGTTTTGTCATGCTTATATGCTATTTGCTTTAAACTAGCTAAATTAACTAACTAAAGACCAAA
Source organism: Ameiurus melas (assembly GCA_012411365.1). Taxonomy (NCBI): domain Eukaryota; kingdom Metazoa; phylum Chordata; class Actinopteri; order Siluriformes; family Ictaluridae; genus Ameiurus; species Ameiurus melas. The sequence goes on from CM022765.1 coordinate 28,981,759, forward strand.
ATGTTTTTGTTAACCTTGGGGTTTTAGTGCTTATGCTAGAGTCCTGCAGCGCTGCAGGTTTGACCATTTCCAAGCTTTAACTAGTCAGACTCACAAATGTTTAGGGAAGTTTATGATAAATCTGTGTTAAAAAATAGTCATCAATTTCGACTGTAAATAGGTAAAATAAACATGTAAATTTGAACATTTTCTTGACATTTCTTCTATTTTTTGCATTATAGCCAATAAAGCACATAATATTCGATAGCCAGCCCAGCAATTAAAAATGATTTGTTAAAAACACTACAATCTAAACAAACAGGTGAACAAGAATGGGAAAGGATGAAGGAGGAGGAGGAGGGAGCAGGAACCAGCACAGATCCAGAGGTACACTACTGAATGTTATTGTGTGACTGCCATCATTCATAAGATCGGGTTGGACTTCAAGTTATTTATTGTTGCATTACAAAAAATAGAATGAATGGAAAGTGTGTTGTGTAATAAACCACATATATATTTCCCTATGCCAAGGTTGGACTATTCTTCATGAATTTAATACAACAATATTTGATTCTCATGGCAGACAGCCCAATGATGCATTTTTAACAAACAGGTAAACCTGAGTCAGACAGGGAAAGTTCCCTTTCAAAGGGAACTTCAACACTGCGTTTAGCATAACACTATGGGAACGCCTTTCGCATGCGGCCGACATCTGAAGTTTGTGTAAAATCTATTTATAGGCCTGCCATGATCAGGTGACGTGGCAATTAAGCAGGTTGCGTGATATAAATATGGCACCTGTCAAACGCACAATCAGCCTTTACTATCTTCAGCGAAAGACTGCATGTCAGTTGTTTGTGTAAAGAAACAAAAAGACACTTAATTTCCTCGCTATCTTTTCTCAAAATCTCAGAACTTTTTCTATCCCTTTAAAAAAAAAGAAAAAAAAGGAATGAGCGAGAGAGAAAAATATAAGAATTCAGGAAGTGTGTTACGGCTTGCTCCCATCACATCACAGGGAATAGTGCAGACTTTTTGGGTGAAGTGTCTAAGGGTATAGCATGCATTGTAATGCTTGTGTTAAGCAGCTCGGCTCGCAACTCGCGCTCTTCTCGAAAGCCAAAGCGAGTTGGGTTTCAGAGCCTTGCGGATCAGGGCCGGCCGCTGCCAAGGCAGCTAGCCGTTTCAGGTTGGGGGGATCTCTTATGGATCTAGAAGAGGAGACAGAGACGAGCGCTGCTCTATCTCTTGCTTGGTCCTGAGGGATCATGAAGGGATGTATCAGGGGACATGAGCTTGTTTGGGCAGTTAGCCCCCAGTGCTATTGTAGGGCAACGAAAATCTGATGCTTTCCCTCCAATAGAATGTGGAATAGTTAACATCACTAAAAGACCATCTGGCAGTGTGGAAACTACTTTCAAATGTGTCTCCTTGGGTTCTGTCTACCGTAGAAAAGGGTTACCGGGTCCAGTTTATAGCTCGACCCCTCCGGTTCAGAGGTGTGCTCACCACGGTAGTCAGCACGGAGCAGATCCCAACATTAGTGCAGGAAGTAAGATCCCTCTTGGACAAAGGGGCCATAGAACATGTACCCCGTTTACTGAGGGAGGGAGGTGTTTACAGCCGTTATTTCCTGGTCCGCCAAAAATAGGAGTATGCGGCCAATTTTAGATCTGTCATCTGACCTTTACTCTTCGGACATACAGGTTCAAGATGCTGACGCCCAAACTTATCGTTCCACAGATTCAGTTTGAGGACTGGTTTGCGGTGATAGATCTAAAAGGTGCAAATTTCCACATATAAATATCACTAGCTTTATCCCCTCGCACCTTCATAAAGTGCATGGAGGGTCACTCTGGCTCCATTGTGAGTCCAGGGCATCCATTTACTAAACTACCTGGACAACTGGTAATTTCTAGCACGATCCAGGGAACTGGCGGTTCAACATCGAGATGTTGTTCTCGCCCACATGAAGAGCTTGGGGCTCAGGTTGAACCTCAGAAAAGTATGCTTTCAGCAGTGCAGTGGACAACATTTCTAGGGATTATAAGGATTTACTACAATGAGGGTGTTTCTATCCCCAACATGCATAGGGTCAATCGCATGTAACCCTGTTCCCTGAGAAGGGAGCGAGACGGTTCACAGGTGCCATATTTACATCACGCGATGCGCTTAATTGTCATGTCCCCTGATCATGGCAGACCTATAAATATGCATGATTTTACACAAGCTTCATATGATGGTCTTTGCTTTCTGTACACACAAACATGGAGAGGAAAACATTTAGAAAAAAATTGTTAATCATCTTACATATTATCTTAACACAAACAATACAAATCGGAATGCTGAGACTTCAAATCTGCCAACCTCCCACTTTTGGGTCCTTGAGCAAGGTCTTTAACCCTCAACTGCTCAGTTGTATAAATGAGATAAATGTAAGTCACTCTGGATAAGGACATCTGCCAAATACTGTACATTTAAATGTAAATGATAGAGAAACATGTTATGTCAGTTCAAAAGTGGTGTATCAAATTGGGGCAGCTTTTGTTGCCAGTCCTCCCTTGTGCACTGATGTTAATTATGCAAAGATTAAACGTTGCACTCGGCAAACCAAAACCAATATATAGATTTTATAATTTTAATAAGTTTTCATTCATTTTTCTTCTTGAACCAATCGTTTACAATTCGATCTACAGCTTTGCCTGGTATTGTTCTTTCTGCCTCTACTTTTGCACAGCCCTCCTCAAATCCTGCTTCTTTTGCCTCTTTAACTTTTTCGTCAAGTTGAGCAGTAAATTCTTGCTCTGCCTGTCTCCTGGCCGCTTGTTCTGTCTGTATCTTCAGGTTCTCCAGCTGATTCTTGTGCTGCTCTTTAATGAAGGCAAGATTTTTCTCCTTCTCCTCATTGTGTTTTCTCTCTTCCTCTTCTTTCTCCTTTCTGAACTCTTCCTGTTGTTTCTGTAGTTTCTCTTCCATTTCCTTTTTGTGTTTTTCATCTTTTTCCTTTCTTTCTCTCTCATCTTTTTCTCTTTGTACCTTTAGTTGTTCTTCCATCTTTCTTATCTTTTCATTTAAATCATTTTCTATTTTCTTTTCTTGTTCTTCTTTTTCTTTCCTCTCCCTTTCTTTTAAATCTCTCTCCTTCTTTTCTTTCTGTTTTTCCCACTCATATTGCTTCTCTTTCCTAATCTGATCTAAACTCCACTTTTCCTCCATAGTAGCAATTCTTTTCTCCCAGTTATTCTGCTGGTGTTTTCTCTTCTCCTCCTCTTTCTTCATCCTTCGTTCCCACTCTTGTTCTTGGGATAACTGAAGATCTTGCAGTTCCTTCTTGTTACTTTCCTCTGCATCCTTTATTTTCTCCTCTAAATCTTTTCTTCTCCTGTCTTCTTCTGCTGCCTTCTGTTCATACTCTTTTTGTAGTTTCTTTAATTCTTTTTCTTTGTTATTTTCCATTTCTTCTTTTTCTCTTTTAAACTTCTCATTTTCCTCTCTCTGTTTCTCCTTCCATTCTTGTTCTCTCCTCCTTCTTTCTTCCTCCTCCTGATCTCTCCGTTTCTGATCTTCCTCTCTTTGTCTCTCCCACTGTTTCCTGTTCTCCTCTCTCTCTCTGTTTATTTCTTGCATCTGTTCCTTCATCTTCAAGTCATCTTCTTCTTTTCTCTTCCTGAAGTCTTCTCTTACCTGTTGTTCCCTTTCAGACATTTCTCTTTTTATTTTCTCTTCTTTCTCTTTAAATTCTTCTTCTTTTCTTTTCCCTTCTGCTTCTTGTCTTTCTGTTTGTTTCTGTATCTCTGTCTTCATTTCCTCCATTTGTGCTTCATATTTGGTCTTCAGATCTTCTTTCTCTCTCTCTATCTGCTCCTCTCTCTCCTTCAGTATTCTCTCCTTTTCTTCTTCTAGAGCTTCCTCCACCTGCTGGAACATCTCATTGGTGTAGCAGCTTCCTCCGTTCACCTTCACCATCGAGTCAATTTTATCCAGAAGACTCAGGACCTGGGTGTTGCTGGATTTATTGTTGTTGTCGAAAACATGGTATCTGTTATCACAGTCTGATAAAAGCCTCTTTAACCATGGCCCAGCTTTTTCTATGTACTCTTCAATGTTCCGTCCTTTTAGCAGATCACCTCCAGTGATGAGCACGATAGTGTAAATGTTAGATTTCGGCCCAAAAGTCTTTTCAATAATATTCACCGTATCTCTCTCCTCTTGTGTGAAGCGATGTCCTATTTTCAGCACCAGGAGGAACACATGAGGACCAGGTGCTGCCATGGAGATGCATTTAATAATCTCTTTCCTGGTTTCAGCATTATCAGTATTTGTGTCAAACAGTCCTGGAGTGTCGATCACAGTAATCTGTCTCTTATTGACTTCTACTGTCTCTTTCTGACACACGCTGGTCACTGATTCACCATACAGGTCTTCATTAAATACCTCTTTCCCCAGAATGGTGTTTCCTGATGCACTCTTCCCAACTCCTGTCTTCCCCAACAACACAATTCTGAGTGTGTCAGGGTTTATTGACAAATCTGTGTAGAGAAAAGTCATTGATCTTTAAAAGAGACAAATTCGAGTAAACCTATCATAAATATATTAAAATAACCTGACAGGTGTTGTCCTTATTGAACTTCTCCAGAACTGTCAAAAACAACCCCAATTCCAAAAAAGTTGGGACATTGTGTAAAATGTAAATAAAATATAATGCAACGAAGGCTGGAAAAGTAAGCATTACTCAAAAGAAACAGCTGGAGGTCATTAACATGATTGGGTATAAAAAGAGTATCTTAAAAGAGTCTTTCAGAAGTAAAAATGGGCAGAGGTTCACCAATCTGCAAAAAACTGCATCCACAATTTGTGGAACAATTTCAGAATAATGGTCCTCAACTATACTAAACAAGTATTGAATGTGTCAAAATACATTTTCAGTAAATATATTTCCAATGCGGTTATTCACATTAAATTTTCACCAGACATCAGTATTAACTCAAGAAATCCAGAAATATAAAGAATTCACAACATTAAAGTCCATAAATAAAGTTATGTGTAATAAAGTGGAATGACATGGGGAAAAAAGTATTGAACACGCTAAGAAAAAGCGTGTTCTCCAAGGCAAGGTAAGGCAAGGAACCAGCTGAAAGTAATTACACCCCCTATCTGTGCAAATTAATATCAGCTGGGTTAGTAAATTGATGGTCTATAAAAAGATGTTACCAAGGTGTCACATAAGAATCATCTCATGATGGGTAAAAGCAAAGAGCTCTCCCAAGACCTTCGTACCCATATTGATGTGAAACATATTGATGGCCAAGAGCCAAGGACTACTCAGAAAGAGCTCCAGAAACACTTGGAGGCAGCAGATACCATTGTCACAGAGAAAACAATAGGCAATACACTCCACTGCTCACCCCGCAAGATTCCATTACAAAAGAAAAGGCATGTCAAAGCTCATTTAAAGCTTCATCGGAAGTTTTCATCAGATCTTACACACATCCGTGACTAGCTTGTAGCCCGTTAGTCTTGTTTAATATTTCACAAGTCTCTCATCTACCGCTGTTTAAAAAGGCAAATATGTCAGTTGTTTCTCTACCTTTGAGTGAAGATGAGGACTCACTCGAACTGCACATGGTGCTGGAATTGGAGGCCGTGGAGAAACAGATCCGCAACCTACTCGACAACCAGGCCCAGCTGCACACGCTGGAAATATCTTGTACTATCGCCTACAAATCCAAGGTAAGCACGCAGCATGGTACTACCACTCCCAGCCTCTCTCCGCCTTGTGTTTCTCTGTGCAGGGACCAAGCACCCAGGACCTTTTCTAGCCGATGTCTCCGTCATGCCAGCACCGACACACCACAGACCTTGGGTTCACCTGCAGTGGAAGGCACAGGCCAGACCACGGGTGAGGATCTCTCCCTCTCCTCCACCACCAGTCTTCAAGATTTCCACCAGAAACCGCTTCGTCCCTTACCATGAGACCAAACCAAATGGTGTGATTATCGGAGACTACATTGCTTGGAATCGTCTGCGGTGCTTCATCTAAGTGTAAGGTGCGCACACACTGTTTCTCTGATGCTCATGTTTTTGATGTCACTGCACAGATTCCCATGATCCTGAAGAAGGACGAGCACCTCGGAGATGTTGTGCTGCATGTGGGGATGAATGACATCAGGCTGCGGCAGACGGAAATCCTGAAGTGGGACTTCAGCAGCCTGATTGAGACTGTACGCAGCACATCGCCTGCAACAAAGATCATGTCTGGAACTCTCCCCACATAAAGACATGGAGTTGAAAGGTTCAGGAGACTCTTCGCCTTTAATGAGTGGTTAATATCATGGTACAACGAACAGAATCTGCTTTTTGTTAATAACTGGAATCTGTTCTGGGAGTGTCCTAGGTTGTTCCATGCTGATGGCCTTCACCCCAGCAGCCTCAGAGCGGTTCTCCTTTTAGACAACATCTCCAAGACGCTACACACCATGTGACTACCTACCGTAAGTACAACTTCCAACATCAACATTTATCATAATCAATGTTCAAAAAATAATTCAGCACTTGTAGTACATTCTATACAGACTGTCTCTGTTTCCCGAGCTATACAAATACATAGATATTTTCAGAAAGTTTGTTTTAGTAACCCAACTAACACGAAATTAGATCATACTGAATGCAAACCTTTGATCTTAAGCTAGGACTATTAAACATGAAATCTTAAGTATAAGGCACTTATTGTTAACAAAATCAGTACTGATAAGTAGTTTAATATAATGCATTTAACAGAAACTTCAATTAAACCAAATGAGTACATAGCATTAAATGAAGCCAATCGTCCTGGATACAGTTATGTACATCAGCTTCGTTTAACTGGCAGAGGAGGAGGTGTCTCACTTATTTATAGTCAAGCGTTACACAAAAACCTAAGCATAAATTCAATTCTTTTGAAACTATTTATACCAGTACAACATATGTAGCCACAAAAAATAAGTAAAATCCACTAATTATTATTTACAGACCCCAAGGGCCATATACTGAATTCCTTAGTGAATTTGCAGATTTTTTCTCAAACCTGGTTGTTTCTGTAGACAAAGTATTAATCATTTGTGATGTAAATTTTAATTTTGATAACCTGGTTAGACCCTCTGAGAACAGCGGTTGTGTCCATTTTAGATTCAGTAGGGGTCAATCAGAATTGCCTACCCGTGATCTTCGGGCCCTCAGGAGCCACTGCATTAAAAACAGGCATGATTATGTAATGAAAATCACTACATGGGCTCAGAAACATCTCCAGAACTCATTGTCTGTGAACACAGTTTGCCATGCACAAAGGCTGGTTAAAGCTTTATCATGCACAGAAGAAGCAATATGTGAACATGATCTAGAAATGCCACCATCTTCTCTGGGCTAAAGCTCATTTAAAATGGACTGAGGTGACATGGAAAATTGTTCTTTGGTCAGACGAATACAAATTAGAAATTATTTTTGGAAACCATGGCTGCCGCGTCCTCTAAACTAAAGAGGACTAAAGTGGAGAGGGACCATCTGGCTTTTTATCAGCGTTCAGTTCAAAAGTCTGCATCTCTCATGGTATAGTGTTGCATTAGTGCTTATGGAATGGGCAGATTGCACATCTGGGAAGGCACCATCAATGCTGAAAAGTATATAAAGTTTTTAGAGCAACATCTGCTTCCATCTAGATTCTGTCCCGTCTTTACTTCTGAAAGACTCTGCCTCTCTAAGATCCTCTTTTTATACCCAATAACCTAATTTGTTGCAAAAATGTTCGTCCAGCTTTAAATTTTTAGTAACACTTACTTTTCCAGCCTTTTGTTGCCCCGTCCCAACTTTTTTGAGATGTGTTGCTGCCGTCAAATTCAAAATGACCTTATTTTTCCCATAAAATTATACATTTCCTCATTTTAAACATTTGATATATTTTATATGTTCTGTTGTGAATAGCATACCGATTTGTAGATCATTGCATTCTGTTGTTTTTTATTTATTTTTTTACATTTTACACAGCATCCAAACTTTTTTGGAACTGGGGTTGAAAATAAAACCTGCAATTTAATGAGCGAAATGCAGAATAAAATTTTGTTTGTTTAAAAATGTGTAGTTTATGTGAATGTAACTAAAAAAGGCCTGTAATGACCCAAGAACCGCATTATAGATGACTGTACTTTGATGCTTATTTTAAACTGAATACCTTACCCTGTGTTTGATTTCTGTTTCTCTTCTTGAGTTCGGTCATTTGTTGTTGCAGATTTTCAATTTCCCTTTTGTACTGCAGCTGTGTTTCAAGCTGGGCTTCAGTAAACATGGCCATCTTATATTGACGACTACTGTTCTTTTTAAGAAGATCCTTCACACATATAATCAGTTCTGCTGCTTCTGTTCTGCTGCTGTAGAATTTATATTGTCCTCCACGTGCCTTTATCACAGACTGAAGAGTCTCGTGTAACTGTTTCTTCTGGGACTGCTGGTTGATGATGAATATGATGTGGTCATTAACTCTGGAGCTGAAGATCCTTTGAATCAACTCTATTTCTGATTTATCTTCATCAGTAAGAGGCCCTTCAGGAACGATGATGAAGAAAGCATGAACTCCAGGATCACAGACGGAGACACAGTGTAGAGTCTGACGCATCACTTCCTGCTCTGAGAACTGAGTGTTGTAGAGAGCGGGCATTTCCACCAGTGTGATCAGGTGTCCATGCACTTCTCCCTGCTTTACACACATCGAGCTGGACTCTGTCTGGATCACTGAGGCCTTTTCACCCAATAAGGTTTTAGATATTGAGGCCTTTACTCTTTCCTTCCCCAGCAGCACTAGTTTCAGCTGTGGAGTCTGTTTTGGTTCTACAATTAAACAAACAGACAGAGACAATTAATTAATTGATTAATACATTAATTATCATGTTGATATAACCAGTATTTTGATATATATACTGAATAAATAAATTACAAAACGTACTAAAACCCACAAAATTAACTTGCATGTGCTATGAAAAGTATATTCTTAATACGTTTATTTACAAGCGTATGTAAACTTTTCCTGGTTTCTATTATTTTTGGATATTGGCATAACTTAATTGTTTCAGATCTTCAAATTACATTTTCTACAATAACCTGAATAAAAACAAAAACAGTTTTTGAACACTCGTTTTATTTATTGAAGGGAAACCTTTATTCAACACCTACTGGCACTTTGTGAAAAAGTTATTTTATTTACTCAGTAAATCAGTTAACCAAATTTAACTGATATCTGATTTCAAATAGTCCAGACACACCAGGTTTACTTACTATGAGGGTTGCCACCTTCCGTGAGGAGACATAAAGGATGAAATTGGAAATACTGAAGTTTATTTTAAAATATTTATTAATTATAATAAATTGGATATACTGTTATGGTTATTCATTTAAATTTTGTTATGGACATTTATTTAATGTAAATTATCATATTTATGAATTATAAAATAAAACTATCTAATAGATCGGATATTGTCAGCATGATAAGGATAATTAGCACAGAACTGATTAGGCCTTAGCACAGAACTGATTAGGCCTTAGCACAGAACTGATTAGGATCTTAGCTGACTTGTTAGCAAACTTGGCTACTGGTTTACACAAGCCTAAGAGACAAATTATTTTATGATCCACTGAATTATAATAAGGAAAACACATCATTCAGTCAGATAGTCCATAAAATTAAGAAAAAATACTTAACAACAATATGCCATATCCACATCAGGGGAAGTCTGAGGTAAAAGGAACTGAGTGATTCCACTGTCTACAGTTCTTCAGTCACGTGATAATCACCATGATAATCACCTGTCGCATGCTCCACAGTAAACTGTACAGTTTGACTTGTTTACTTAAGCCATTTCTAAGGCTCTGGGACTCCAGCAAAATAGAAAAACTTGGAATCTTCCCAGAAGTGACCATCCTACAAAAAGTCCTCTATGAATGCAGCAATAAATCACCAGGAAGTCACAAAAGAACCCAAATAAATGGCTAAGAAATTGCAGACCTTGTTCAGCTCAAATAGGGTCAGCATTCATGATTCCACCATTAGGAAATAGGGACAGGTAAAACTGAGAGGAATATAGTGACTCAGATGACCTCCAAGCCTTTTGGGAATTGTTCTGTGTGGGACTAAAGTGGGACTTTTTGGAAGACACATGACATCTGGTATAATGTGCTACACATATGCTATATGGTAAATGTGCACTTATATAGCGCTTTTATCCAAAGCGCTTTACACTGTGTCTCATTCACCCATTCACACACACAGAGCTGCCATGCAAGCGTGCCATCGGGAGCAACTTGGGGTTCAGTGTCTTGCCCAAGGACACTTCGGCATGTGGGGTCACCCAGGCCGGGAATCGAACCGCCAACCCTACGATTAGTGGACGACCCACTCTACCAACTGCGCCACATCCGCCCCGACGCTTCCACAAGATTACCATACCCACAGTCAGTCATGGTGGTGGTAGTGTAATGGTGTGGGGATGCTTTGCTTCTTCAGGGCCTGGGCAATTTGCCATAACTGTTGGAAACATGAATTATGCACTCCACCTAAAGGAGAATGTCCAGTCATCAGTCCATGATCTAAAGCTCAAGCACAACTGGGTTAGACAGCAAGACAACAATTCAAAGAACAACATCAAGCCCATGTCTGAATATCTTGAGAACAACTAAATTAAGGTTTTGGAATGGCCTAGTCCTTACTTGACCCCACTGAGATACTGTGGCAGAACATAAACAGGCAGTTCATGCTCAAAAACCTTCCAATGAGGCAGAATTAAAGCAATTCTGCAAAGAGGAACAGGGAAAAATTAGCAAGGTGAAAGATTTCCAGTTGTTGGAAGCATTTGCTTGCAGTTGTTGCTGCTAAAAGTGGATTAACTGGTTATCAAGTTTTAGGGGGCAATTACTTTTAAACATGGGTGACAAAATTTTTCCTTCAATAAATAAAATGATCATTTAAAAATTGTTTATTGTGTTTCCTGAGAGCATTTACTGTGACAAATATGGACAAAGCAAATACAAATTAAAACAAAACAAAAAAAAATAAATAAATAAAATAGAACAAGAAATAATGTAATTTTTTTTTGCTCTTTACAGTAGTAGTAAGTAGGTCTCACATACATTATAGCTCTTATAAACAGTCATGCCCTCACCACCCTTTCTTTATTCTTTCTACTGACATTAATAAGGCAAAAAATACACAGCTTGTCATGTTACTGAGAAACCCCAAAGAAGGGTAAAGTCCTCTGTCCTGAAGATGTGGGAAAACCTAAAGTTGCAGCTTTACCTATGACTGTTACACAGCGCTGACACTGGAGACTCCTTCCATAAACATTAAATAAACATATCCTTACAGAAAACTACACATCATCAACAATTACACACTTTTTAAAATCTGTTTATGTGAAACATCCCTGTATGAGTCCGTGTAAATGAGCTGTTACTATAGAAACAGTAATGTATTAGAATGAGTGCATTAATATAAATCTGTGATGTGCAGCTGCACTACAGTCAGAGCTGCTGTTATAGAGAACTAATCAACACCAATCCCAATCCACAAATCCAGATTAACAGTGCTGTGTTATAAACTGAAGTAAGAAGACTGGAAATTAATCTCCTCCAAACAAAATACAGATGAATGAAAGAGAGTCATCCTGCACATAATTGTTCCTGCTCTGAGACAGGGACAGCAGAGCTAGTGCATATCAATATTTAGATTTGCTAAATTCCAATGAACAGTGAATATCAGGGAAAACTAGATCTGAACCATATAGATTTCAAATGTGAAATGAGATGTTCAGTGATTTTAGTGTGAGTTTGACATAAGATTTTGAAAATAAGGTCTTGAGTTAAGTGGAGATGCAGATCACCACTTCACTATGTTGATCAGTTATTGGTCACTGGGAATACTGGGAACGAACAATCACTGATCACTACATGCTCAATAAGTCAATAGTTTTATTGCTAGGCTCTTTTGGAAAACATTTCATACCTATTTCAAGGGTACTCAATTCCTCAGTCAATTATTTGGAAGTTGAATGTGTACCATAACAAGCTAAAAGTTTCCTGTTACCACTTTACCTAATATTAATTTGCATACTGTAAAAAAAATAGTTCCAGTGTACACTCTTAAACAAGGGTACTTCAAAGGATCATCATGTGTGGTTGGTACTTACCAATGTGTTGCCTCTTGTGTACAAGTCTTTTAAATGTATCCATAAATGGCTTTTTTTGTGGGTTTGTTTGTTTGTTTGGTTGTTGTTTTTTTGTTTGAATATGTTCTTCCTGTTCTTCGGTTTCTTGATGTTCTTGTTGACCTACACTTTGCTGAGACTGTTTTTGACCTACTGCAGGACCAGCATCTTCAAATATATCACAGGAAAGGTTTCCTTTATTCACCTTGACCATCTCTTCCATCTTCTCCACAAGATTGGCCCGGCTGCATCCAGTGAACTCTAAATGACTGTAATTACCTTCAGTAATGATCTTCTGTATGACATTTTCCTCATCCTGATCTACACTGGTGCCAAGTTCTGTGTTTCCTGTAGTTACTACCAGGGTGTATTTATGGGCCTCCTCAGACAGATATAAGAGAATTTTATCCAGTCTTGTTTTGTCTTCCTCAGTGAAACTTTCAGGCTGTACAATTAGCATTATGACATGAGGTCCAGGATCCGATAGAGACGCACACTCTTTAATACCCAGTGTGAGCTGATGATGTGAGAGGGTTTGTTGAAAAAGATGTGGTGCATTGATGATGGTGATGTATCTTCCCTCGACATGTCCTCTAACTCTCTCACACTGAAACTCTACTGAATGTAGAGGATCTTCATTCTCAAACACAGATCTGCCCAGGATGAAGTTTCCCACACTGCTGGTGTCTGAGAGAATTTTCCCCAAGAGAATAATCCTCAGATTAGACACTGCAAAAGAAGAGACACATTCAAAGCTTCCAGTGCATGTACTCGGTGTGTAATCCAATGTCATTATCTGTATTTCTATCTGTATCGCTTTAGTCCTAAAAATGTTCATATCTGGTTTTGAATTTGGATTTAACCTGAAGATTTGTGTTGTCTATACCTGGGGGTTTTTATGGGAATCCAATTACTAAATCATCATTACTAAATGGAAATCATCGAGGGAAAAAAACAGGACTGTTGGGGAAAGAACCCATTTTTATTAGAAGATTTTCTTTTAAGAACACCAGAGAATGATCACGATTTGCAATACTGTGTTGCAGATATATTTATATAAACTATTTCACATAACAGATGTTTACATATAGTCCATAAGACAAGATAATAGCTGAATTTATTAAAAAAAAATTACCAGGATCAAAAGTTTACCAACCCTTGATTATTAATACTGTGTGTCAATAACTGGATGATCCACAACTCTTTTTATGTTTTGTGATAATTCTTCAAGAGTCCCTTGAGTTGTCCTGAGCAGGTAAACTGCACACTGTTCTTCAAAAAATCCTCCAGGCCCTACACATTCAAGGAGGCGACTGCCCTATTGGAATGAGCTCTTATGCCCAGAGGCATGGCGAGACCGCAAGCCTCGTAAGCCATAGAGATTGCTTCCACCATCCAAGTAGAGAGATGCGCTGCTTTGACACAACATTACCTTTACTGTCACCACCAAAGCAGACCAGCAGCTGCTCCGACTTACACCACTGGCCGGAGTGGTAGATGTAAGTACAGAGGGCCCTTACTGGACACAGCAGGTACATCCTCTCTTGTTCCGGTGTGAGGAACGGAGGAGGGCAGAAGGCCTGCAACACCACAGGGTGGGCAGCCGATGTAGGCACTTTAGGAATATAATCCGGCCTAGGATACAGGAAGGCCTCGGCTAGTCCAGGGGCGAATTCAAGGCAGTAGGGGGCAACAGAAAGAGTTGTAGATCTCCCACTCGCTTGAGAGATGTCAGGGTCAGTAGAAGAGCCACCTTTAGAGTCAGAAGCTTCTCAGAGGCTGACTTTAAGGGCTCAAACGGGGCCCCTGACAAACCTTCCAAGACCACAGAAAGGTCCCAGGAAAGTACTAGCGGCCTGCAGATGGGCCTCAGCTGTCTGACACCACGCATGAACCTCAAAGTTAGAGGATGCTGCCCCACAGAGGCTCCATCAACCGGGCCTTGGCTGGTCGAAACAGCGGCCACGTAAACCCTGATTGTAATAGGAGCCAACCCTGCTGAGAAACGTTCTTGTAGGAACTCCAGTACTGTAGCTATTGCGCAATTCACTGGGTCTAACTGACGTTCCTCACACCACAAGACAAAAATCCACCACTTGAGCGCATACAATTTCCTTGTGGATGGTGCTCTAGCGTTTAAGAATCTATGAGCTGGTGCCCCTCAGGGGCCAGACCCACAGTTTCCATAGTTCTGGCCAAGGGTGATAGATCAGCCCTCCGGCTTGAGACAGTAGCTCCCTGCGGATGCGAATCTCCCAAGAAGTGCCGTCGAGCAGGGACATTATCTCCGAGAAGCATATTCGAGCTGGCCAATAAGGTGCTACTAGCAGCAGACGTAGACGGTCTTGGTGAACACTTGGTAGAACTTGTTGGAGCAGAGCAATCGTAGAAAAAAGCATATAGACGTGACATCGGCCACATGTGTACCATGGCGTCCAGCCCCAGTGGTGCAGGAGGAGTGAGGGTGAACCACAGTGGGCAGTGTGTTGTCTCCTTGAAGGCGAACACATCCACTTTCGCTTGTCCGAACCTCCGCCATATGGACTCCACCCCCCGGGCCTCAGCCCCTGCCTCGACAGGATGTCTGCTCCTACATTCCGACTGCCCGGAATGTACAATGCACTCACTGACAAGAACTTTCCCTGTGCCCAGAGGAGGATTAGTTGTGCCTGCCTGAACAGGGGGCATGAAGGTAACCCTCCCTGGTGGTTTATATATGAGACCACAGCTGTGTTGTCTGACACAACTAGCACACTGTGACCTCTCAACTGAGATAGAAAGAATTTCAGTGCTAGGAATACGGCCAGCATCTCTAGGCGATTTATATGCCACTTCAGATGAGGGCCGCTCCAAAGACCGTGATCTGGACAGCCTTTTAAGACTGCGCCCCAGCCCGTGAGGGACACGTCTGTCATTACTTTCTTGCGGTAAGGGGACGCCCCTAGAGTGTGACCCGAGGCTATGATCTGCGGGCACCTCCAAATACTCAGAGCACATAGGCATCGCCGTGTGACTCTGATTACACTCAGAGGTTTCATCCTTGGATGAAACCCCAGACTTTTCAGCCACCACTGAAACGGTCTCATGTGCAATAGGCCCAACAGTATGACGTTGGCTGCTGCTGCCATAAGGCCCAACAGCCTCTCCTAAAGGCTGGAGGAGATGCCCAGACCTCGCTTTATCTTGCTCAAAGTTGATAGGATCGATTGTACACGTGTTGGGGATAGAAATGCCCTCATCGTAGTAGAATCCCATATAACCCCTAGAAAAGTTGTCCTCTGCACTGGAGATTTCTTGAGGTTCAACCTGAGCCCCAAGCTCCTCATGTGGGCGAGAACAACATCTTGATGTTGAACCGCCTGTTCCCTGGATCATGCTAGAATTAACCAGTCATCCATGTAGTTAATACACAGATGCCCCGGAGTCGCAAGGGAGCCAGAGCAGCATCCATGCACTTTGTGAAGGTGCGAGGGGATAAAGCTAGCCCAAAGGGAAGAACCCGAAATTAGTATGTGTTTTCTCCAAACACAAACCTCATGAACTTCTTGTGACAGAGATATTATTATGTAGAAATATGCGTCTTTCAGATCTATCGTCACAAACCAGTCCTTGGACTGAATCTGTGGCATGATAAGTTTGACTGTCAGCATCTTGAACCTGTATGTTCGAAGAGTACGGTTCAGATGACGCAGATCGAAAATTGGCCGCATACTCCCATCTATTTTACGGACGAGGAAATAATGGCTATAAAAACCTCCCTCCCTTAGGGAACGGGGTACATGTTCTATGGCCCCTTTGTGCAAAAAGGAACTTATTTGACACATTTGGCAGTAGTTTCCACGCTGCCAAATGGTCTTTCAGTGATGTTAGCTTTTACACATTTCGTTGGAGGGAAAGCATCAGATTTCCGTCGCCCTGTGACAGCTTGCTGACCAGAGAAGACTGAAAACGTGGGATGACCTCAGCCAGGGTAGGCCCTTCAGTAGCACTGGGGGCTGGTTGCCCTAGCAGCCTCATGTCTCCTGATATGTTCCTCCATGACCCATCAGGACCATTCCTTCCTTGTTTGCTTTGCTTTTATGATCATTCTTAGATCAGGCCTCTTAGTAGGCTGTGGCTGTGGCCGACAGGTCGTCCTGGCCTTCTGCGGGGTGAGGCGGGCTGCCACACTCATCTTCTGCATCTCCCTCACACCAGCACTGGCCCGGGCTCCACTCATGGAGGCCCGTGTGAACTCGACACAACGGGGAAGGAACTGGCTGAATGCTGCCGTTTGCTGTTTTGCGTCGCAAAACCTGTCGGCGATGACTGCGCCGCCAAACTGGCCGGAAGGTTTAACAGGGGTGTTCAGCAAGGAGACCTTAACTTTGTCCCCCATCCCTGACAGGTTGAACCTCTCCACCACAACCAGGCTATCCATAGAACGATCAATATGACGAGCCGTTTGTTTGGTCGCCCAAAGAGATAAATCTGTGGCGCGGCTTTGCCACTGCCTCTGGCCCAATTCCCTCACCAGTATCCAGCTCACTCATCAGGTCTGCTTGGTAGGCCTGCAACAATGCCATTGTATGTAGGGACCCACAAGCAAGACCCGCTGCCGCATAGGCTTTGCCGACCAACCCCGAAGTGGCTTTACATGGCTTTGAAGATAAAGTTGGCATCCCTAAATTACCTGCCGTTGATGGAGAGAGGTGGCTCGCAAGCGCCTCCTCCACCTATGGCATCACCACATAGTCGTGCTGCTCACTCCCCATGATGGCTGAGTAACCAGACTTTGCGGGGTTATAAACAAGGCTAGTGTATGGTTTTCTCCAGAAGCGTGATATCTCATCATGCACTTCTGGATAAAAGAGGAGTTTTCTGTGGTGTGAGGGAGCTTTATATTTATTTTCACTGGAGAGGAAGCGCTCATCCAGCCTGTTACGAGTCACTTCTTTTTCCCCGGGCCAGGCTAGATTCAACTTCTGAACCCCCCTAGTGATCACCTCAAGCAGCTCTTTATATGCCTGAGAGCTGCTGTCGGTTTTTGGTGCAATGGCATCCTCTACCGACTCCTCGGAGTCAGCGAGGGTGTTTTGGCTTTCCATAGGTGAAGGAGGAGTCGCAACGCGAGCTCTAAAGTCAGGCAGAGAGCCGGACCCGGAAGACAGAGCAAGAGATAGAGCTGCGCTCGTCTCAGGCTCCTCTTCCAAATCCATACAAGAACACCAGGACCTGAGACGGCTGGCTGCCTCATCAGTGGCCAGCCCAGATCCACGGGGCTCTGAAACCCAACTCCCTTCGGACAAGAAGAGAGCGAGCCGAGAGCGTAGTTGCCTAATCAGGAAACATTCACAATGCTGACAGTCAGACCCCTCGAGGGCTGCTGTAGCATGTTCCACACCCAAACACTTCACCCGTGATGAAATGGGAGCAAGGCGTAACACACTTTCTGAATTCTCCCTCGCTCATTCTTTCACTCTCTTTTCTTTTCTTTTCTTTTCTTAAAAAATTGAAAGAAAAGTTGAGAGATATTGAGAAATAGAGTAGAAATGAAGCATTTCTTTTTCTTTGACACACAAACCACTGACATGCAGTCTCGCTGAAGATAATAAGGCTGGCGGCGTGGTTCACAGGTGCCATATATATATATCATGTGACGCGCTTAGTTGCCACGTCACCTGATCATGACAGGCCTATAAATAAAGGCATGATTTTACACAAGCTTCAGATACCGGTCACGCGTGTAAGGCGCTCCCATACTGTTATGCTAAATGCAACGTTGAAGTTCCCTTTGAAAGGGAACTTCACACACTTTTTTTTAACCCAAAGGATACTCCATGTTAATGTCCGTATCTGTTTATGATGGATTATCTGTTCACTCCAAATAATGTATTTGTTTATATCCCTGGAATTTCCTACCACAAAGGTAGCCGAGACTCCTTCACACCAGGCGTTAGTATCAGAAATTACTGTCTTAGAGACTGAAATAGGTGATGGTCCATCAAGTCTTTTTGCAATTGTAGAATTAAACTAACAGTTCAAACTTTCAGTAAAACACTCTGTGATTACTGAGCAACATTTACTTACACTGTAAAATACATTACACTACACTATTGTGTTTTTTTTTTACTACATTCTAGTATTCTCTTAAAGATATGTACAGTATCTCACAAAAGTGAGTACACCCCTTAGATTTTTGTAAATATTTGATTATATCTTTTCATGTGACAACACTGAAGAAATGACACTTTGCTACAATGTAAAGTATTGAGTACATTTTGACTTAGGGGTGTACTCACTTTTGTTGCCAGTGGTTTAGACATTAATGTCTGTGTGTTGAGTTATTTTGAGGGGACAGTAAATTGACACTGTTACACAAGCTGTACACTCACTACTTTACATTGTAGCAAAGTGTCATTTCTTCAGTGTTGTCACATGAAAAGATATCATCAAATATTTACACAAATGTGAGGGGTGTACTCACTTCTGTGATATACTGTAAATCCAGTCTTGAACTTAAATCCAATTTATTTCCACCACTGTTGAGGAAAAACTCAAACCATTGATGTCCTTTTTTGGAATTTTTTTTAAATCAGACTTTTTTCTGCAATCTCAACTTTCTTTCACATTCTGTTGTATACATTTAATTGTATAGTTATAAAATGTTTACTATTTAGAAGTTGACTTGGGTTGACACTAAAGTCCTTTTTTGAGGAAGATGTAATAGATTGCATACCTTAAAAAGAGGAAAACTTATCTTTAATTTGATATTTTACCAGATCTTTAACATCACATGACTGAAGACCATACATTACACTTACCTTTATTCTCCTCTGGTTTTTCCCTTAATCTATCTCCATCTGTCTGTGCTGTTTTTTCAGTCACATGATCCTGATATCTTCTCAATGTTTCTGAGTGGTTCTCCTCTTGTAGATCACTTCCTCCAGTCTCCTTCACTACTCCATCTATTTTCCCCAAAAGCTGAAGAACCTGATGTTTATCAAATGTAGAGATATTCTCAATTGTGTGGTGTTTCACTTCACATCCACTGATGAATCCATGGTCTTCACCTGTAGTTATAACTATTGAGCGTTCCCTAGACAGTGGGCTGTAAGTGGCTAACATGCTTCTGACTCTGCCTTGTTCCTCATGTGTGATAAATTCTGACTGAAGCACTAACAGAAACACATGAGGTCCAGGATCAGAGAGAGAAATGCACTCTTTTACTCTCTGAGTCAGTTCCTCCTGAGAGAGGTGAGGGTTATAGAGATGAGGTGTGTTGATGATGGTGATGATTGTTCCCTCCATATGACTAGTGGCTCTCTCACTGTGCAGCTTTGCTGAAGAAAGAAGGTCTTCAGTCCCAAATGCAGATCTGCCCAGGATGAAGTTTCCCACTCTGTTGGTCAGAGGAACGTTTTCCCCAAGCAGCACAATTCTCACTTCAGACACTGAAACATTATCAGGTTTATTAATTAATTATTAAAATCAAGAGAAAAGAGGTGAGTTTTCAAATGAGATTTAAAGGCATCAAGGGTAGTACAGTGTCATGATTCCCCTGTGAAGCAGCGTGCTCTATGGGCGAGCACCTGCTTTCTCATAGTCAACAGCAGTGACATTTCAACACGTATGTTTACGTTTCTGTCATGTCTCCTCCCTGTTCTGTCATTGGCTGGGATTCCACACGTGTCTGTATTGCCCTCAGCTGCGAGTAGTTTAGAGGCTGATGATCATGCCGGCATATATACCGCGCGCCTCCCAGCAGACAACGCAGAAGATTAACATTAAATAGATTTAGTAACGTAGCTTAGCTTATAGATTAGATGTTCGTTTCCATAGTCATTGTTCATGTCATGTTTCTTGGTTCATGTTTATAGTCATAGTCAATGTCATGGTTAGTGTTTAGATTCGCCAGTTTAGTTTGCTGGTTTATCTACTCCCAGTTCCAAGTCATAGTCCACGTTTCATGTTTGTTTATCGACCTGTTTTCCGTACCATGACCTTGATCTCTGCTTTGCCCTATATATGCCTGTTTGCTGGTCACCTGACCTTCGCCTGTTTCTGGATTACGTGTATGGATCATGTTTTGGATTTGTCTGCTCGCCTCTTTTCAATAAAACTGTTGTTCTTTACTGCGATTGCATCCGTCCTATCTCCGCTCCGTCACGATTTGTGACATACAGGCTATGATATGAAGAGACAATCCATTCCAGAGACGAGGAGCTGCAACAGAGAAAGCCCTATCTCCTTCTGATATTAAGTGATATAAAACCTTTTGAATGATTGAATTCTGAACTTAACTGGGAGCCAGTAGAGAGATGCACACAGGTGGCAGTCTGCCAAGTGAATAAATGTAAATGTAGGTGATATACTAGAACATTCCCTAGTCCCACTCAAAAGCTTAGCTGCAGGCAAGCCAACAGTTTCTTTCAGAAAGTGTATTTAGTTTTGAGTTTTAATCAAAGGTGAAAGTAAGTAGGTACAGTCAAGTTTAACATACCAGCAAAAAACTCTCATTTGTCAGGTGGAGACTGTTTTTAAAACAGGGAATATTCCTTACAATGTTACATTTAATCTACAGATATATTAAATGTACATGCTCACAAGCCAAGCACATAGTTGAAAAATCTTGCTACAAAACTACATTTAACATTACTTGCATATTATTCCATCCTGCTTTCTACGTCCTGTTGCTCAGCCAGTCACTCAGCTACAGGAAAAAGAGTATCTAGTTACGTCTAATATACTGTACATACAAGAACTCTGCATACCGTCATTATCATGCTGCACGCTGATAAAGAAAAACACTAAAGAAAAGTCAACAAATCCTGACCTAGTTAATGAGCTTACCAAACGATAGTGATGAGGATGGGACTCTCAAATATCATTAAAATACTACATCCTCCCTCTCTGAAAAAACAGGTAGAAACTACACAATATGTCTTTACAAACTTTAATGTATTCATTAAATTAATGCCCAGTACACATTAAAAGGGCACACACAGGTAAAATTATAAAGGTAAATACTATAATGGTAACTTAATTTATCATTCTATATAATAATAAATATAATGTAATGAAGGGTAGCTTTATG
This sequence comes from Ameiurus melas, assembly GCA_012411365.1. Lineage (NCBI taxonomy): Eukaryota > Metazoa > Chordata > Actinopteri > Siluriformes > Ictaluridae > Ameiurus > Ameiurus melas. The sequence continues at coordinate 29,003,032 of CM022765.1, forward strand.
AGGTGGTCTTTGGTCCTATTTGTATGTGTAAATAATGTATTTTAAATCAAAAGAAAGCTTTCCATTTTCATTTGAGAGTACGCCAGATCGATGTATTTAAATGTTGAAGCTTCAAAATGTGTAAAAACTGGTCTACATGTGACTGGACACCATAAAACGTGCACCTGATTGATAAATAAGGAAACCCAGGAGAGGGCCTTCATTGAATACAAGAAAAAGAAGCTACTTTCATCACTGGTTTTTAATAATTATTCACTTAGAGGTATTGTTTAAATTTGAGTTGCCTGGAAAAAAGATTGAAAAGCTCTGCTCTAATAAATCACTGCACATGAATGATGTTCATCACGAGTGTAATCAACACCCTTTCACAACAGAATTGTAATTATGTCATTATTGTACTATAATTAAGATAAGAAAACATTGAATATTGTGACAATCCAACAACTAAGGGACATTTCTGAACATCACTGTTCAAATACACCTCTAAAAATCTAACATTTCTTCATTCGCAGATTTATAAATCATAGGATAAATAACACAATATCGTCTCAGGATACGGTGAAGTTAATGATACTCACTTGTGGGGGGTAATATTGGCAGGCTATGCCATCTGTGAGGGCGTAAAAAACCTGTGGGGAAAAAAAATTACAAGTTTTTTTATTTCTTTTTCTAAAGATAATTTTAATCATTATGGACATATACATAGTAACCCTAACCCAACACTGTCTGATGATCAGAGACAAAAACAGAGAGGTACCCTTCAGTAATAACATGGCGGTGGAAGAGAGAAGAGACCCAGGCTTTTATTTCAGCTGGTGGCAAAACAAATCTGCAGTAATGATTTGAAAATTTTACAAAAGATTTTTTCCTGTTTTCTCGTGATCACGACTTATTTTTTCTGTGTACTCGACATCCATTGTCCAAAGTCAATGGGTTTTTTTCAGTGGGTCTTTGGTTAAATCCCTGAAATAAGGTCTGTGGTTAATACAAGCTCAAGATATTTTGAGGAAAGCAGTGATCATTCTGTTGAGGATGTAGTGGGAAGGAGCTGTAAGAAGGGAAAGTGTTTCTGTAAGTGAGTCCTCTGTGCTGTGCAGTGAGCACTTCAGACCTTCAGCTCACACGGTCAGGATTAGAGAGGAGCTAAAGCACCTGCCTTCAGTTTCCCCACTCATCCAAACAGCAGGTGTATCGATAGCCTATCATCATTTAATAGCTTGGCATCAAATCGTGGCTCGTTGATTAGTAGTAGTAGCAGTAGTAGTAGTAGCTTATTCTAAATCTATTGTTAATAATAATTTAATACTTTATTAATCCCAAGATGTAGAAATTATCACATAAATGTTTTACCACTGTAACTGTAATTGTAAATGTTTTCCGGATCCATAAATGATTATCTGATAATTATCTTTGTAATTGTCTTTGTAATTGTCTGTATTGGAGTGTATCTGTATCCTTTATATATATATATATATATATATATATATATATATATATATATATATATATATATATATATAATATATTTTTTTTTTATATATATATATATATATATATATATATATATATATATATATATATATATATATATATATA
>CM022765.1:29009627-29032127 GCA_012411365.1 Ameiurus melas
GACGTCACCTAATGCGGACCTGTGGGGCGCTAAAGGCGCTATCAGGCTATTAATAGACTCGACGTCGTGAAGCCAGAAAGAGGAAGAAACCATCGTTTTTAGGGGCTCCACGATGGCATCCTTCTGGTCAGACATGTCTTTTCTTTGTCCTCTGTAAATGTAGAATTTTCACCTAGAAACTGTTGTGGATAAAATCAACCTTTTTAGCCTAAGTCAAAAACCTCAAAGACAGAGAGTTTTGTAGATGTCAAAAGTAATCAACTTTATTGGAAATCAACAAAGTGAGGCTGTCTGCAGAGAGTCCAACTTGTACATACACAAACATGTCTTTATATACCTCCCAAAACAGTAGAATCATCCCTAGGTGTGGCATTCAACTTTTCTTTTTAGAACCGACCAATCTCCCATGCCTTAACTAATTATTCATATCTATATGATACCCCACCATTGTGGCGCATGCGCAGCCAGTTGTATGTTCTTCAAAGTTCTTACCAGAACTGGGTTCTCCACCATGTCGCGTAATTCATCCCATAGCCTCATATTGGTATCCTTCCCCTGAACTCTTATCTCTTCTTATGTTACTGATTTGCAAGACCAGGAGGGGGGCCCAATTCAGAAACCCAACTCTGAAATGTGTCTAATTTACTGCCACAGAGTTAATCTGCGTTTAGACAAACACACGCTCTTAATTTACTTCTACAGAGTGAATCTGCTTTAGACAAAACCCAAAGCCTCTAATTTACACACTTAGAAGTGAAGCTGAGTTTAGACAAACACAGGTTCTTACTTTACCCTCTTAGAAGACCAGATGTTGGAATTGTCTTATAGCTTTAGATTAGACACAGAAAGTAATTAGGCCCACTGTTCAGTAAGACCCAGAATTCTTCTAACTCAATCCACCATCTCCTAACTCGATCAACCATTATTCTATGGAGTTAGATTATGCTTCTAACTATAGATTATACATATAGATTATGCTTTTTAACCCATATAGATTATTTGATTATGCTTTAAGTAGTAATTCTAAATGCAGGTTACATATTGAATACACTTCATTAACATATCCAGAAGTGAGTTATACTTATTGATTACACTTTATAGATATTTTCTATACATATTTTTGATATATTTTCTATGAAACTTTGACCTGGCTCTTCTTTCTTCATTTAGTCTGAAGATGCCTCTTGCAGCTTAACAGGATTGAAGACAGAGACCTTTTGGATGGGCAAAAGGAGAAGTAGTAAACAGCACTCCTCTCCTCATTACGTTGATAAGAACGAGATGGAAGTTTCGTGTGAGACCGATATGGAGCCAACGTTGCCTGGCTGACTTTCCTAGTCCTAGTTTGCCTGAACCACCCCAAAAAATTATTATCTGGCTGAAAAAGGAACAGGACTGTGAATTCTGAGACTGAGAATATTTCAGATGTGCTTGAAGTTACTCGAATGCTTATCTTGAAACTCAATCAAACACATCATAGATTTCGCAGATTGAGAGAACTCCGGTGTTCACTTGGTGGACAGTTTAGTGATTTTTTTTAAATTCCGGGTTGTTTTTCATGGAATGTTTACTGCTTGATGCATTTCAGATTTAGTCAGTTTCAGCTTCAAGAAATTAGGTCTTCAAGCTTTGTACTTTTGTGAGTACTTTTTAAAAATATATATATTATTCTGGGTTTTTTTCTATTTTATTGTTGTTAGTTGTCCAGACTCTAGTTTTAGTATTTCTGATTTATGGTATGATCTTTAAATGTAATTCTTTAAGCATAGCATCTTTTAATGGAAGGGGTATTTGAGAAAATACAAAGCGAAAGGCTTTACTTCTGTTCTTGAAACGGATTGATGCTGACTTTATTTTCTGTCAAGAGATGCATTCTACAGACTTGGATGAAAAATTTTGGATGAAAAAAGATTTAAAGGAGCGGGGCGCACAGTGGTTTAGTGGTTAGCATGTTCACCTCACACTTCCAGTGTTGGGGGTTCGATTCCCACCGTGACCGTGTGTGTGCGGAGTTTGCATGTTCTCCCCCTGCTGTGGGGGTTTCCTCCGGGTACTCAGTTTTCCTCCCCCAGTGCAAAGACATGCATGGTAGGTTTATTAGCATGTCCAAAATGTTCGTAGTGTGTGAATGTGTATATGATTGTGCCCTGCAGTGGATTGGCACCCTGTCCAGGGTGTACCCTGGGATAGGTTCCAAGTTCCCCACAACCCTGAAAAGGATAAGAGGTATAGAAGATGGATGGATGTACATTTTATCTGAGGAGCAATAACTAACAGGCTAATGGCTGTGTTAATGAGTAGTATGTTATTTTGTATTTGGTGAATCGGGACATCCGGTTTTCCAGATCTAATTTTCTTGGCACAGATTAGATTGATAGCATTAGCTTGTTAACTGCTAAGATAATGCTTGCTTGTCTCTTCAACCTTGTGTCTTAAACCTTCATGCTACAAACCATGTGATTTAGTCATCATCAGCCTTTTGAAGTGATTTGTTAATTTAGGTAGTTAGTGGGTTTACTCCTGAAAATGCGAATCAAACACACCTGCCTGTAATTTTCGAGTAATCCTAAAGACTGTGGTTAGATGTCTCAGGTGTGTGTGATTAGGGATAGAGATAAATGGCCCACAGGACCGGAATTGTCCATCTCTGGTTTAGAAGCTAATTTCACCGTTTTAGTGGCCTCTTCCAGTATAATGGCTGATATTTGTATAAACAAAACATAATGAATAATTGTTTGAGGCTCTGATGGAGTAGGATTGGAGAGGGTGAATTTTAAATATAATGAAAATGTTTAGATTTTTGTTGTTTTATGTTGTTTTATGTATTGTGATGGGATTTCAGGGGCAAGCTTTGTATTTCAAAAAAGAATGAATTCTCTTGTCATATTGAACAGTGTGTATACCCATGTGTATTTATTTCAGGAATTTTAAACGAAGGTAGGTGTCACGTTACGATGTTGAGATGGATGCAAGTGCAGATTTTTAAACATTTAATACCAAACAAACAAAATACAAAAGACTGTAGCAAAGACAAAACACGGCAGCAGAGACAAAGTTATAGTTAGACGATGTGAGACAAGAACGCAGTGCAAGCAGTGGCTATATGTAGGAGTGCTCATTAACCAGAAAGTGATTGACTGTTGTGGTTATGTGCCTGATGAGTACGGTGCAGTGGCTGCTGGGAACTGAAGTCCAGAGTTCCTTCCCTGATGCATAACAGTAGGTATGGTCAGGTCTAAAATAAAATGTTATCTTGTATTGATGATTGTTGTTTGTTATACCATGGCAATTTTTAAACAATTACTGAGTTCCAAGGTATTCAAATATGTTTGTCATCAACCAAACAGTAACCAGTTTTGATGTCCAAAAAAGCCTTTTACAGTAAATTAAAATGTAAACTAATGAAATGATCTGCAGCACATTCTTACATTAATGTGATTAAAGAAGATAAATTACTACTACTCCCAAAATAACCCAAATTAAATGCTATGGTGCTGTTATTACAAAATAAAAATTATTCCTGCTGGAGCACCTGAGTATTTAATTTTTAAGTACTTTAAGTAAAATTCTTGGAGGGCCTGTGCCCCAGTAGTGATCAAACTCTAGAAACGCCCCTGCACTGTTAGACTTTACTGTAATTTCACAGTTACTTACTGCAAAAAAGCCCAGTAAAATGCCATGTATATTATTTATGGTTAACTACTGTAATATGCACTGCATTATGGGTATTTTTATGAAGTTGGCAGTAACTTGTATATGTGAATTTACAGTACTTTACTGTTTATGCAAAAGCAGCAGTGCTAGTGTAAATGTAGAAGACCGATTTCTTGAAGGGTGTATGTGCTGCTGCAGACTGCATCTCTGCAGTCAGTATATGGATGGGTTTATATACCGACCACTATGCACACAATTAAGCTGTAATCATTGCCTTGACTTCACTGCATGACTGAACTTCAGTTCATTGTGTACACAACTTGTATTACTCATCAGGCTGCATGCATATTGTTTTAGACCTTTTAAAATCTCATATTTGCAATAACTGTATTTATTTTATTTTATTTTTAATGCTAGGGTAATAACAGCACAAGTGTGGTGATATAAATGTATTTTTTAATTTTTTTTATGAAAGTATATAAACTTTGTTTACACCTCACAAAATGTAAATTGTTGCTTGCATGCACAGCTCGTGTTACTGCCTGGCAGAGGGAATATAAACTGAGGTCTGTGCTTTAAGGTTTTACCCCCTGTATAAGGCTGACCCAAATGTAGTATGTGATATCTACAAATAACCTCAGGTGACAACAACAAAAAACAAAACAGATTTCAATATGCAGTCATCTTTCCCAAAAAGTAAACCAACATTCAGGATCCAGGTGGAAAATAGTACACCCTTCCTCAATTGTCACTTTATTTGGGTAAATTTGACCATGTTTTATTAAGTAATGTTTACCTATTTTCGTACTTAATATCTGCAGTGCACATGTGGTAAATCTTACCTAATATTTTTTATCAAGGCATTTTACCCCTTTATTTTTTGCAAAAGTACTTTTAAAAGTGTTATACTAAATTATTTCTAAATAAAATCGAATTCTATTAATGCTGTTTTAATAACTCGCATGGTTTGATGATCTGTTTTCCAGATTTCACTTGTAGTGACATCGGGTAGGTTTACCAACACTGACACACATATTCACAGCCAAATACATTATTTATAGTGTAATATACACTTACCAACCACACTGTTAGGAACAGTACACCTGATTATTCTTAGTTATCCAATAAACCAATCATGTGGCAGCAGCACAATCAAACCAGATGCCAATGTAGACACAGGTCAAAAGCTTCAGATAATATTCACATCAAACATCAGAATGGGGGAAATGGGATGATCTGAGCATGTCAGAAAATGCTGTTCTTGGATTTTCACATGAAGCAGTCTCTAGAGTTGGCAGAATGGCAAAGCGTTGGCAAAACGATGATAACTCTAATAATCACTCTTTACAACCATGGTGAGTAGAAAAGCATCTCAGCATGTATAAAACATGAGGTGGAAGGGCTACAACAGCAGAAGACCACACTGTAATCCACTTCTGTCAGCTAAGAACAAGAATATGAGGCTATTATGGGCACAGACTCAACCAAACTGAACAGATGACTATGGAGAAGGTGGGTGATTCCCTCGCCTATTTCCAATCATCAGCTGTTCAGTTTGGATGAGTCTGTGCCCATGACAGCCTCGGATTCCTGTTCATGACTGACAGGAGTGGAACCAATTGTGGTCTTCAGCTGTTGTATTTATACTTTTTAATCAACAATTGTATAAAAGACAAGGGTTGTAGACAGAAAATATATCAAGGGATAATAGATCCAAGATGGCGCTGTGCATGTGGCCGCCTGTCACAGCAACTCTGAATCAATCAATCAATAGTCAAGGGTTAATTCATAGCCAAATATACAGTAGTAAAGTACCAAAGAAAATACCAGAGATAAAGAAAAACAAGGGGAGAAATTAGGGACAACTGGAACATAAATCACTTACATACAACACCCCTTCCCTCAGAACAGAAGCAAATAAAGAACTAAAAAATACATAAAAACATCTAAATGTGAGCATACATTCAGAGTTTTAGTAGCTTTTTTGTTACTGGAAGCTTGATATATCTCTTTGAAAGTGAGGGGGAAATGGGCTTAATTTTTAATACCTCATAATTATGGATAAAATCGTTGGCAAGTAAAATCATTCAGTACTAATGTAGGTCCTGGGTGCAGCCCTGCTGATGTCCAGACTCTCAGGGATAATCACCCACTAACAATATCCAGGTTAGACCTGATGGTTTCATTACTTGCTCTCGGATTAAACCCTGTGGTTAACACACACATGGTTTGTAGTGGTTTGTAGTCATGGAAAATATCCTGTAACTTCTCCTCGGACAGAGTTCAGGTCAGGTGGAAGCGATGTGCTCGGTAATTCATTACGTTTCCTAACCTACACATTCCACTACACACCGAGTTATAAACCTCCCAAACCCGTGTCACACTGATCTAACCTGAGAAGAAACATGATGTGGGTCTGTTCGTGCTGATAGAGCACTTTAAAACGGAGTGTGTGTGTGTGTGTGTGTGTGTGTGTGTGTGTGTGTGTAAACACTAAAACCCGTCCTGCTGGGAGGGAGTGTATAAGGAGAGCGATATTCCTCCATCAGTCCTGGACCGGAAGTGTGAACCCTCCATGAGTCCTGACCCGGAAATGTAAACCATCCAACATGGCCGCCCTCAGCGCTCCACTCCGGACATGTCGGAGCATTTTAAAAGAGCTCCGATATCTAAAAGGCCCTGAGTATAAAGGCACAATGATGTACAGTTATGTGCTGGAACAATTCCGGACAAATCAGGTAGGATATGAAGCAGTTTAATCCGATTTAAGTCTGATTTAAGTCCGAGCTGCTGACCTTCATGAGGAACTCGCTCACACACCGCTCCAGCTCCAGCTCGGCCTGCACTAAACTCTTCACCTAATAATACTATTACTGTAGAAATGTGTTCATCTCAGCCTCGGAGTGTCTCCTGTGTCCGATCTAATCAGACACAGATAACACTAATGACGTTAGATCTGCGTGACGTGCTACAGCGCGTGCCCTAAAGGACTTTTAAATTTACCATGGCAACGGCTCTCTCTCTGTCTCGCGCCTTTAAACGCGGAGGTAAAAGAATTGCTAATATGCTAACATGAATGTGGTAATAAATAAAGTGTAAATATAAAGCACTGTAATGACATATATAAATAATGACATCACAGTGCTTTCTTACAGGGTATGGTGATGAAACACATTAAATCCATTAGAAGATCTATTTTATTTTCTTCTGATGGTCATCATCTGCTCCTGAAAAGCTCTGCTGGCATCCAATAATAACCTGGAGACCCCTAATGGACACCTTCAGAGATCAAAGGGAATATTAATGGAACCATTAAACCAGTTCCCATGAAGGTCTGTTATACACTGGGACCCTCAGGGATACCGGTGAAGGATTAGTGTGTGTGTGTGTGTGTGGTTTAAACTCGTTCTTATGACTGAATTGTACTATATTGGGTGTGGACTACCCTACATGTCCAATTTGGAGTTTATTTCCCTCCTGCGTAGGCTTCCTCACTATTTCTGGTTAAACTGGAGAATCCAAAATGGTGATTTAGTCACTTGAGTTAATCTCGTAGTCTATTGTATAGGATATTATATAATGTACCTTACATCTCACAGGGCTCTGTTTAGGTTTCAGTGATCTAATGCACAAAAATAAGGGATGAAATGGTGTTCTGTATCTCACGTGCACCGTATCTCCTGTGCACTGTATGTAGAATATTCGTGTAGAAAGCCCAGAGGTCAGCTGGTGGTTTTTATTGAAGTGTTAAATCCTGGGCATTACTACTCATTGTTGATCGTTTGTTTTACATTCAAAATGAAACTTTACTATGGTTACGAGTTTGGTGATAACAAGTAGGACTTTTGTTTTGAAACCACCCATTTTTCAAGTGATCAGAAATATTGGAACCTGTGACTGACAGGTGTATCTTGTTGCCTAGGTGACCTCAGTTAGATTGTTTAAACAATCAGTGGCGCTTATTGTTTAATCTTGGTTTGAGCCCTGGGTATTTCGCCTGTGAAGATGAACTGCTGTCTGCGGGAGAAACACAAGCCATGTTGTAGCCGAGAAATGAGGGAAAGTCATTAAGAACCACTGCACACGCACTAGGTGTAAATAATACAAATGTCATGAAAAAGAAAGTCCTAGTACAGTTGGCCCAACCATTCCAATACTTTCGGAGGGAACTGTATGCTATGATAGCATAAATTGCCAGATGTATTTCTTCAGCTGTTACATCTCAAATGACCCATTCCCCCACCTGTTCATTAGACAAGTGTACTATGTGCTGTGTTCTCCATTTTGTGTTCACTGTAGAACAGATTTCATACCCTGGGGGGCTGAACATTTTATTCAGCCCCCTTCGTGCACTACGTAGGGTATAAAACATGTCCTACAGTGAACTAGATGTCCATCAGGAAGTCTACAGTGTAACGTTCTATATGAATTGATTGGTGTGTACGTGTTTAGGTGACCAGCGAGCGTTACTGCCGTGCTCAGAGGGAGGCAGTCCACATGTCTCACACATACCTGTGTTTGCTGGAGTCGACACGGCATCATCTAGAGCTGCATAATTATTACCACGGGAAAGGAGAGCGCTCTACACAGGAAGCGGCCAGTCTTGTAGGACTGCGCTTACCCACGCAGCCTGGTGGTAAGGGCTGGGAGGACTGAGAGAAAGAGGCACGTGGAGGTCCGGCTGTCAGTCAGAGACTTCCTCTAAATGTACAGTGTGTGTGTACCAATTTGTAAACATTGTTTTGTCTTCACATAAATAAAGATTATTCTGACTTCTTTGTAGTGTTCTTTTAAAAATATACACGTGTAAGGCAACGTTAGAGTTCACTCATCCCCCACTTTGTGTTGATAAACGAGCACGAGGTTTCCCTGCCAGGTTGCAGAAGAAACTAATATTTTACACGCACAGAACTGTATTCCGTTTAATGTTCGTGGGTTAACACTTTCATAACTACAACAGCGAGGTAATCCATTCTATTTCCTTTTGTAGTTTATTATTCACAGGTTTACATACTAAGAGAATAACTTAGCCAAATGAACATGTGATTAACACACCTACTGCTAATGAAAAATAAACCAGTTTTATTACTCTATCATTATAAAGTTCATTAAACACCTGCACGAGGTGAGGTTTACATGTTTTAGTTAACAATGAGCGAGAAGCAGCAGGGAGATAATGGAAATAAAGTCAATTACTTCATTCTAATCACCAGGAAACAGTGCAGTTTGATGGGTTCTAGTGGACTCCTACAGCATACTGTGTAACACACACACACACAGTGCAGAAACTAAGATATTTATTTAGAGTTATTCAACAATATAATTTGAATCCAACAGCTGCAATAAAAGAGAAAGGAATGGTGAACATCAAAGGAAAACCATGTGTGAGAGAGAAAGTCAATACATCATACAGTGATAATCGAAACCAAAACACAGCAATAAAGGATTTACTATGAATATTAAAGTTAATACGATTGTGTATCTGTGCTATAGGATCGCTACACACACCTGACACACACCACGCTGCCCGAGTAAATGGACTTTAATCACCGGTGGTGAATAAATCTGTGTTAATGCAGTAGCCATGGAAACAAGTCACTAAGCAGCAAATCCAACACGACAGCTGAAGAGAAGCGTTCAACGGTTTCTTTAATGCTCGTTAAACTAAAACGTTTCCGATTAAAAACAACGAGAAGGTGCAGAAAAGCTGAATTAGAAAAACTGCTGGTTATAAACATGATCTCACACACACTACTATCACTCAGTCCCACTCACATGCGCACACACACACACACACACACACACACAGGAAAGGGAGAGATACAATACATATATTTATAAGATTTGCCCGGGGTCTAATATCCAGTACAAGTCAATCTGAGAAATGCTGTGATGTCATAACCGTGCTGCCGTGTGACTTCACAGGAAGGGGTGGGGTTTTAGTTGTTCTTCTTTTCTGGTTGGTTCTGAGGAGGAAAGTATGGAGGAGGCTGATCCTGAGAGAGAGAAAAGAAGAAACACACAGTGTTAGTGATGTGTGTACCTAAAGTTCTCATGGCAACACGAACACGTATAGGTGATGTACTGATTGGACTTAAAGTGGTGGGAGGTCATTTTACTATATATATATATATATATACACACATGTGTGTGTGTGTACCATTGGCATGTAGACGTGTGTGTGGGTTGGTGGGATTGTAGTAGCACTGCCAGCTGCCTCGGTTGCTTTAGCATTACCAGGAACAACTAGTCAGACAGAGAGAGAGAGAGGGCAAAAAAGAGAGAGAGAGGCGAGTTAGTGTATGAGAAATGTTTTAACAGTAAAAAGAAAATAATCACAACCACAGTAAGAGTGTGTGTGTGTGTGTGTGTGTGTGTGTGTGAGTGAGCATGTGTGAGAGAGAGAGATACCTGGAGGAGGGTTCCAGTTCTGAGGAGGTCCAGGGTATGGAGGAGGTGGAGCCATGTAGGGTGGAACTGTGGGATACATGCCTACACACACACACACACACACACACACACACACACACACACTTCACTAGGCTATTACAGTATAAGTATATTAAACTGAAAGGAACAATAAGGCGGTCACAATGGGGTCTCACAGCGGTCACTAGGGGAGTCTATGGAGTCTCACAGCAGTCACTATGGAGTCTCACAGCGGTCACTAGGGAGTCTCACAGCAGTCACTAGGGAGTCTCACAGCAGTCACTAGGGAGTCTCACAGCAGTCACTGAGTCTCTGACCGGTCACTAGGGAGTCTCACAGCGGTCACTAGGGAGTCTCACAGCAGTCACTAGGGAGTCTCACAGCAGTCACTAGGAGTCTATGGAGTCTCACAGCGGTCACTAGGGAGTCTCACAGCGGTCACTAGGGAGTCTCACAGCAGTCACTAGGGAGTCTCACAGCAGTCACTAGGAGTCTATGGAGTCTCCAGCAGGTCACTCAGGAGTCTCACAGCAGTCACTAGGGAGTCTCACAGCAGTCACTATGGAGTCTCACAGCAGTCACTATGGAGTCTCACAGCGGTCACTAGGGAGTCTCACAGCAGTCACTAAAGGAGTCTCACAGCAGTCACTAGGGAGTCTCGCAGCGGCTCACTAGGAGTCTCACAGCGGTCACTTCAGGAGTCTCACAGCGGTCACTAGGGAGTCTCACAGCAGTCACTAGGGAGTCTCACAGCAGTCACTAGGGAGTCTATGGAGTCTCACAGCGGTCACTAGGGAGTCTCACAGCGGTCACTAGGGAGTCTCACAGCAGTCACTAGGGAGTCTCACAGCAGTCACTAGGGAGTCTATGGAGTCTCACAGCGGTCACTAGGGAGTCTCACAGCAGTCACTAGGGAGTCTCACAGCAGTCACTATGGAGTCTCACAGCGGTCACTAGGGAGTCTCACAGCGGTCACTAGGGAGTCTCACAGCAGTCACTATGGAGTCTCACAGCGGTCACTATGGAGTCTCACAGCAGTCACTAGGGGTCTATGAGGTCTCACAGCAGTCACTATGGAGTCTCACAGCGGTCACTAAGGAGTCTCACAGCAGTCACTAGGAGTCTATGGAGTTCACAGCGGTCACTATGGAGTCTCACGCGTGTCACTAGGGAGTCTCACGTGGCCATTAGCAGGAGTCTCACAGCAGTCACTAGGGAGTCTCACAGCAGTCACTCTATGGAGTCTCACAGCGGTCACTAGGGAGTCTCACAGCGGTCACTAGGGAGTCTCACAGCAGTCACTAGGGAGTCTCACAGCGGTCACTAGGGAGTCTATGGAGTCTCACAGCAGTCACTATGGAGTCTCACAGCGGTCACTAGGGAGTCTCACAGCAGTCACTATGGAGTCTCACAGCAGTCACTAGGGAGTCTCACAGCAGTCACTAGGGAGTCTATGGAGTCTAACAGCAGTCACTAGGGAGTCTCACAGCGTCACTAGGGAGTCTCACAGCAGTCACTAGGAGTCTCTCGCGGTCACTAGGGAGTCTCACAGCAGTCACTAGGGAGTCTATGAGTCTCACAGCGGTCACTAGGGAGTCTCACAGCGGTCACTAGGGAGTCTCACAGCGGTCACTAGGGAGTCTCACAGCGGTCACTAGGGAGTCTCACAGCAGTCACTATGGAGTCTCACAGCAGTCACTAGGGAGTCTCACAGCGGTCACTAGGGAGTCTCACAGCGGTCACTAGGGAGTCTCACAGCAGTCACTAGGGAGTCTCACAGCAGTCACTATGGAGTCTCACAGCAGTCACTAGGGAGTCTCACAGCGGACACTAGAGTCTCACAGCAGTCACTATTGGGGAGTCTCACAGCAGTCACTAAGGAGTCTCACAGCAGTCAATGGAGTCTCACAGCAGTCACTGAGTCTCACAGCGGTCACTAGGGAGTCTCAAGCAGTCACTAGAGTCTCACAGCCGGTACGAGTCTACACGGTCACTAGAGTCTATAAGAGTCTCTACAGGGTGTCACTATGGAGTTCACAGCGTACTAGATTCACAGCAGTCACTAGGGAGTCTCACAGCAGTCACTAGGAGTCTCACAGCGTCACTAGGGAGTCTCACAGTGGTTACTGGGAGTCACAGCGTCACTGGGGTTAGTACGGATCACAGCTGTCACTAGGGGAGTCTCCACAGCAGTCACTAGGAGTCTATGGAGTCTCACAGCGGTCACTAGGAGTCTACAGCAGTCACTAGGGAGCAGGGAGTCTCACAGCAGTCACTATGGGGTCTCACAGCGGTCACTAGGAGTCTCACAGCAGTCACTAGGAGTCTCACCAGCAGTCACTAGGGAGTCTCACAGCGGTCACTAGGGAGTCTCACAGCGGTCACTAGGGAGTCTCACAGCAGTCACTAGGGAGTCTCACAGCAGTCACTAGGGAGTCTCACAGCAGTCACTAGGGAGTCTAGGGAGTCTCACAGCAGTCACTATGGAGTCTCACAGCGGTCACTAGGGAGTCTCACAGCAGTCACTAGGGAGTCTCACAGCAGTCACTAGGGAGCACACGGTCACTGGGAGCTCCGGCGTCACTAGAGTCTATGGAGTCTCACAGCGGTACTAGGGAGTCTCACGGTCACTAGGGGAGTCTCACAGCGCGGTCACTAGGGAGTCTCACAGCGGTCACTAGGGAGTCTCACAGCGGTCACTAGGGAGTCTCACAGCGGTCACTAGGAGTCACAGCGGTCACTAGGAGTCTACAGCGGTCACTTCGGGAGTCTCACTTTCTGGGGTCTGGAGTCTCACAGCAGTCACTAGGCCCGCTGGGGTCTCACAGCGGTCACTAGGGAGTCTACAGCAGTCACTAGGAGTCTCACGGCCGGTCACTAGGGAGTCTCACAGCGGTCACTAGGGAGTCTCACAGCAGTCACCTAGGGAGTCTATGGAGGTCTCACAGCGGTCACTATGGGAGTTACAGCGGTCACTAGGAGTCTCAGCCGGTCACTAGGGAGTCTCACAGCAGTCACTAGGAGTCTCACAGCAGTCACTAGGAGTCTACGTGACAGTCTCACAGCGGTCACTAGGGAGTCCCAGCGGTCACTAGGGGAGTCTCACAGCGGTCACTAGGGAGTCTCAACAGCGGTCACTAGGGAGTCCCACAGCGGTCACTAGGGAGTCTCACAGCGTGTCACTAGGGAGTCTATGGAGTCTCACAGCAGTCACTATGGAGTCTCACAGCGGTCACTAGGGGAGTCTCACAGCAGTCACTATGGAGTCTCACAGCGGTCACTAGGGAGTCTCACAGCAGTCACTAGGGAAGGTCTAGGGGAGTTCACAGCAGTCACTATGGAGTCTCACAGCGGTCACTAGGGAGTCTCACAGCAGTCACTAGGGAGTCTCACAGCAGTCACTAGGGAGTCTCACAGCAGTCACTAGGGAGTCTCACAGCGGTCACTAGGGAGTCTCACCTTGCTGGTCACTAGGGAGTCTCACAGCAGTCACTAGGAGTCTATGGAGTCTCACAGCAGTCACTATGGAGTCTCACAGCGGTCACTAGGGAGTCTCACAGCGGTCACTAGGGAGTCTCCACAGCAGTCACTAAGGAGTCTCACTAGCGGTCACTAGGGAGTCTCACAGCAGTCACTAGGGAGTCTCACAGCAGTCACTAGGGAGTCTACAGCGGTCACTAGGGAGTCTCACAGCAGTCACTAAGGGAGTCTCACAGCAGTCACTAGGAGTCTCTCGCCGGTCACTAGGAGTCTCACAGCAGTCACTAGGGAGTCTATGGAGTCTCACAGCAGTCACTAGGGAGTCTATGGAGTCTCACAGCAGTCACTAGGGAGTCTCACAGCGGTCACTAGGGAGTCTCACAGCGGTCACTAGGGAGTCTCACAGCGGTCACTAGGGAGTCTCACAGCGGTCACTAGGGAGTCTCACAGCGGTCACTAGGGAGTCTATGGAGTCACAGCAGTCACTATGGAGTCTCACAGCGGTCACTAGGGAGTCTCACAGCGGTCACTAGGGAGTCTCACGGCGGTCACTAGGGAGTCTCACAGCGGTCACTAGGGAGTCTATGGAGTCTACTGGCCGGTCACTAGGGAGTCTCACAGCAGTCACTAGGAAGTCTCACAGCAGTCACTAGGAGTCTATGGAGTCTCACAGCAGTCACTAGGAGTCTATGGAGTTCCCACAGCAGTCACTAGGGAGTCTCACAGCGGTCACTAGGGAGTCACACAGCGGTCACTAAGGGAGCTCACAGCGGTCACTAGGGAGTCTCACACCCCGCCACTAGGGAGTCTCACAGCGGTCACTAGGAGTCTATGGAGTCTCACAGCAGTCACTATGGAGTTCTCACAGCGGTCACTAAGGGAGTCTACCGCGGTCACTAGGCAGTCTCACAGCGGTCACTAGGGAGTCTATGGAGTCTCACAGCGGTCACTAGGAGGTCTCACAGCAGTCACTAGAGGAGTCTCACAGCAGTCACTAGGGAGTCTATGGAGTCTCACGCAGTCACTATGGAGTCTCACAGCAGTCACTATAGAGTCTACTAGCGGTCACTAGGGAGTCTCCAGCGGTCACTAGAGAGTCTACAGCCGGTCACTAGGGAGTCTACAGCGGTCACTAGGGAGTCTATGGAGTCTCACAGCAGTCACTATGGAGTCTCACAGCGGTCACTATGGAGTCTCACAGCGGTCACTAGGGAGTCTCTAACCGGTACTAGGGAGTCTCACAGCGGTCACTAGGGAGTCTCACAGCGGTCACTAGGAGTCTCCCGCGGGTCACTAGGGAGTCTATGGAGTCTCACAGCAGTCACTATGGAGTCTCACAGCGGTCACTAGAGGAGTCTATGGAGTCTCACAGCAGTCACTATGGAGTCTCACAGCGGTCACTAGGGAGTCTATGGGTCTCACAGCAGTCACTATGGAGTCTCACAGCGGTCACTATGGAGTCTCACAGCGGTCACTAGGGAGTCTCACAGCGGTCACTAGGGAGTCTATGGAGTCTCACAGCAGTCACTATGGAGTCTCACAGCGGTCACTAGGGAGTCTATGGAGTCTCACAGCGGTCAATTAGGGAGTCTATGGAGTCTCACAGCGGTCACTAGGGGTCTCACAGCAGTCACTAGGGGAGTCTCACAGCAGTCACTAGGGAGTCTCACAGCAGTCACTGAGAGTCTCACAGCGGTCACTAGGGAGTCTGACAGCGGTCACCATGGAGCAGTACCTGGAGCAGCAGGTGGGTAAGGGTAAGGGTTGTAGCAGGGGTTGAGGCATCGCTGGACTTGCATAGCCGTTCATGTCGCCTGCAGGGGCAAAAACATTCGCTCCACTCTGTGGGGGACACGAGATGCTGAAACACACACACACACACACACACACACACACACAGTTTACTAAGAACACACACATATACGCTATATCCAACTTCCCACTATACACACAGCACTCACCATTGGAGGCCAGTTTAAAGAGGTACGTCCGGGTGGCGAAGTCGATGGCGCCTCCATTGGGGAATGACAACTTAAAATTAGCCTGACCTTCCCATCCACCTCGGGGAGAGAGAGAAAGAGACAGAGAGAGAGAGAGAGAGTGTCCGTTACATTGTTTATGAAAAAATACTGTAGAACTGTAATGTAGAGTTCTCTCTCTCTCTCCTCTACGTACCACCAGGTTCTGCTTTGATGATGCCCTGGATGTAGTTGGCAGAAAACACAGGCTGTTCAATGCTGCAGTTCTTCATCATATATCCGGGAACATGAAGGAGCAGAACTTCTCCTTCATTATTACTGCTCTGCAAACACCATCTGAGAACACACACACAAAGTTAAGAAATCAACAGCTTGAAGCACACTGGACCCGTCTCTATGGCTCCAGAGATGGCTGATTTATACTCTCTGTGAGGACGCGCTGGGACGTACGCAGACCCTCACACAGGCCGACTTATTCATACTAGCACATAACAAAGTGTGTCCTGTAGGAGGCACTGTCACATAACCACTCCGACCTCAGCGTGCGGCTCTGACTGAGACCTGGATCCATGCTGAGAACATACTGCCACCACCAGCTGCCCTGGCCTCCAACTCATCCCATACCTCATGCCCTAACAGATGAGGGGTGGTACAGGTTTGCGTCTCTTCTAAACATGAAAAATTTACCTGTCTTTCTCCCTCTTGCTCATACACTTCTTTTGAATTTCATGCTGTTACAGTCACTGACCCTGCAAAAATGCACTTTCTTGTAGTTTACCGTCCTCCAGGTCAACTGGGGAAATTCATCGAGAATTTGACATGCTACTGTCCACCATCCCAGATGATGGAACTCCTCTTCTGGTCCTTGGTAATTTCAACATTCATCTAGACAAGCCACATGCAGCTGACTTTCTTGCTCTCCTTCCCACATTTGACCTCAAGCAGTTACACACCACCAACTCACAAAGCGGCAAACAGCTTGACCTCATCCTCACACGTAATTGGCACACACACAATCTTCTCATTAGTCCTCTCCACACCTCTGACCATTCTTTATCCAGTTCTCTATTTCTCTCCCTCGCCCCTTCACTGTCTCCTCCTTCCATCTCTTTTCATCGCAATGTCCGCTCCCTTTCAGCTCGCTTCTCCTCCATTGTCACAACCTTACTTCCCTTTAACAACACCTTTCCTCACTTGGCTTAAACACCCCAACTGACATGCAACTGACATGCTATGTTCCACCCTGACATCTTCTCTTGACAGCATATGCCCCCTAACCTCCAGACCTGCTCGCACATCACCCTCTAGTCCTTGGTTCTCACAAGCTCTAGCAGAAGCCGGCCAAACTAAGAGCATCTGAAAGGAAATGGCGCAAATCACACAATCCAATTGACCTAACCAATTACCAGACACTTCTCTCCTCTTTTTCAAATAGCATCTCAATTGCTAAAGCCACATACTTCCAAGATAAGACTGGTAGTTCTCCCAACACCCGCATTCTTTCTAAACTTTTCCTCTCTTTTCTGTCCTCCTCCTCCCCCTTCCCCTACCTCTCTCACTGCAGATGACTTTGCCACTTTCTTCTCCGGGCAAGGTTGCATCAATCAGGAACCAGTTCTCAACCCCAGACATGCATAGACCGACTCCTCCTCCACGTAACCCAACTGACTACCTTCTCTCCCCTCTCAGAGACTGACGTCTCTAAACTCCCTCCCTCTTAGCGTCCCACAACCTGTCCCCTTGACCCTATCCCTCTCTCACCTTCTTCGGTCCATCTCTCCCACACTATTACCTGAACTTACACACATCTTTAACACATCACTCTCTACCGGCACATACCCTGCTTCATTTAAGCAAGCCCGGGTTACCCCACTGCTTAGAAAACACATCACTCAACCCTGCTGTGGTGGAGAACTACAGGCTTGTTTCCCTCTTCCTTTTCTTTCAAAACTCTTGAAAGAGCCATTTTTAATCAACTCTCCAATTTTCTCACACAGAACAACCTCCTGGACACCAAGCAGTCTGGCTTCAACAGCAACCACTCCGGAGACTGCTCTGCTTCCATCACTGAAGCCTTATGACTAGTAACCTCCAGATCATCTATCCTCATCCTACTTGACCTCTCTCGCTGCTGGGAAAATCCGAAGCTTCGTCATCCCAGCCTGTCCCTCAATCAAGCAGAACCTCACTCTACAGACTCAGCTCACTCACACTCAAGCCAACCAGGACGGGCAGGAAACTTTGGGGTGATTCTTGATGACGGCTTGACCTTTACAGGCCACATCTCAGCAACTGCAAGGTCCTGTAGGTTCATCCTGTACAACATCAAGAAAATCCCGACCATTCCTCACCAAACAG
This sequence comes from Ameiurus melas, assembly GCA_012411365.1. Classification (NCBI taxonomy): domain Eukaryota; kingdom Metazoa; phylum Chordata; class Actinopteri; order Siluriformes; family Ictaluridae; genus Ameiurus; species Ameiurus melas. The sequence continues at coordinate 29,027,528 of CM022765.1, forward strand.
GCTACACAGATATTAGTCAGAATGCTGCAGCACGCATTGTCTTCAACCAGCCCGACAACAACTCATGTCACACCCCTCTTCATCTCCCTCCACTGGCTTCCTGTAGCCGCCCGCATCAAGTTCAAGGCCTTGATGCTCACCTACAAGACGTTGTCAGGAACAGCGCCCCTACCTCAACTCTCCTGAAGGCCTACGTTCCCTCTCGCAATCTAGATCGACTAGCGCCCGACGTTTAGTAGTTCCCACTCAGCATGGCGTTAAGGTCCTTTTCCAGAACCTTCACACTAACGTTCCCCAGTGGAGGAATGAATTTCCGATCTCAATCCGGACCTCAGAATCTCTCATCATCTTCAAAAAACAGCTAAAGACCCACCATCTTCCGTCAACACCAAACTAACTCACAATAAAATAAATAAATAAATAAATAGATAGATAGATAAATTGCACTTACACCTCTACTCTGTGCACTTTGCTTCCTCTGGAACTCAATTAATGGATCTTGTACAGTAGCACTACTTGTATTGTTCTCTGCTTCATGTATCACTTTGCTTATTTGTAAGTCGCTTTGGATAAAAGTGAATAAATGTAAATGTTGTGCTGCACACACTTCGGCCTGACATACACCTCACTTTACACCCCCCTCTGATTTAAACGTTGTTAACCTGAATGTGATTAAACCCACAGTGGAAATGTCACCATGTGTCAAACAGTTAAGGCCGCCTCCCAGCCAACCAATCAGAGTTCACCTGACACACAGTACCAAAGATATAATGAGTAGTTAACTCATGGAAGGACTGAGCGCTAGCACGTCAGTTTGCCATGTTTTCCCATGATCCTCCTCTCTGCACTGTGATGCAAAGATACAAATATGCCGTAACGTAGAGGTTATGATGTGTGTGTGTGTGTGTGGCGTGTACCCTGTAGGTGTGAGGTACACACTGGCCCTTCTTGGTCCCCTTGAACAGGTCACTCTGCTGTGTGGCATCGCTGAAGGAGAGCTCCACAGTCTTACAGTCTCTCAGCACACTGAAACACAACAGTGATAGGGTAAACGGTCAAGGTTCAGGATCCAAACAGCCTTTAGGGTCAGAGTGAGGGTCAAGGTTAAGGGGTCAGCATTAACTCAGGCTTTAAAGCTAAGAATAAAGTTATGATAGGGTCTATTTAGGCCAGATGTCAGTGTTAAAGCAGGCTTTATGGTTAGAGGTGAGATCAGGGTTGTTAGGGTCAGAGTAAGGGGTTAGGGGTGAGAGGTCAGGGTTGTTAGGGTCAGAGTAAGGGTTGAGGTGAGAGATCAGGGTTGTTAGGGTCAGAGTAAGGGTTAGAGGTGCGAGATCAGGGTTGTTAGGGTCAGAGTAAGGGTTAGGGGTGAGAGGTCAGGGCGTTAAGGGTCAGAGTAAGGGTTAGGGGTGAGAGGTCAGGGTTGTTAGGGTCAGAGTAAGGGTTAGGGGTGAGAGGTCAGGGTTATTAGGGTCAGAGTAAGGGTTAGAGGTGTGAGATCAGGGTTGTTAGGGTCAGAATGGGGTTGAGATGAGAGATCAGGGTTGTTAGGGTCAGAGTAAAGGGTTAGAGGGAGATCAGGGTTGTTAGGGTCAGAGTAAGGGTTAGGGGTGAGGAGTCAGAGGTTGTTAGGGTCAGAGATGGGGTTAGAGGTGCGAGATCAGGGTTGTTAGGTCAGAGTAGGGTTAGGGGTGAGAGGTCAGGTTGTTAGGGTCAGAGTAAGGGTTAGAGGTGAGAGGTCAGGGTTGTTGGGTCAGGAAGTAAGGGATTGGGGGTGAGATCAGGGATGAGTGTAGGTTGAGTTTAGTGCTACAGTCTGGCGTAAAACATGTAGGAAGTGAACAGATGATGCAGAATATCCCATGTGTGTAAACAGAAGGTGGTGAAATCTGATCTTAGTTCCACATGAGGAACCTGAGAACACAGCCTGAAGAGAACTTGAGCTGAGACAGAGTTATCCAATCATGGAAAAGTCCTCACTGCTCTCCCTGAACACTGAATACGTGATGAAGTCAAGAGAGGACTGATCCATCACTGCAGGACCTGTACAGTGTAGAGCCGTGTGTGTGTGTGTGTGTGTGTGTGTGTGGGGGTGAGAAAACCCATTTCAGTGGTCTTGAAATTTACACAAACAGAGTTTCTGGACATACACAACCTCCCAATTTCACAACTCTAGTGTTACTCTACTACTTCCTCCAACACACCATGTGTGTGTGTGTGTGTGAGATATCTTTTGAACAGCAGCACACTCTTCTTGAATCACAGATTTGAAATACAGCACATCACTTAAACCTGCTCTATAAAAAACCCAGACCCACAAACCCGTCCTAAACGCAGCCCAGTCCCACAAACCCGTCCTAAACGACCCACAACCCGTCCTAAAACGACCCACAAACCGTCCTAAAACAACCCGCTCCCCACAAACCCGTCCTAAACGACCCAGACCCACAAACCCGTCCCTAAACGACCCACAAACCCGTCCTAACGACCCCACAAACCGGCCCTAAAACAACCCGCTCCACAAACCCATCCTAAAACGACCCAGACCCACAAACCCGTCCTAAACGACCCAGTCCCACAAACCCGTCCTAAACGCATCCGAACCCACAAACCCGTCCTAAACGACCCACACTCACAAACCCGTCCTAAACGACCCACAAAACCGTCCCTAAAACAACCCGCTCCCACAAACCCGTCCTAAAGCGACCCAGACAGTTAATGCTGTTAATGAGCAGAAGGCAGAAAGCACACATCGGATTTATATGAAGACATCAGACAGAGAGGTATTGAATCTGATCTGATCTCTGTGCAGCAGTGTTGTTGGTGTGGTTAACAATATGGTGATGATCTCTGACTGAACTCAGGTCCTCCATTATCTCCACGTCTTCAATGTTATTAAGGAACTTGCCCTTTACCTGCACTGGGACGTGCTTACAGCTCTGTGGTTAGATCAGACTTATTCCTGTTCAGTTCAGTGATGAGATCAGATCCGATCTACAATCTTCTCAACAGAAACCATCAACTCCATACAGACTTCCTTACTTTTCTCTCTCTCACACACACACTGTCACACACACTTACACTTCACACACTCTCCATACACACACCAACACATGCACTCTCATATACACTCACACACACACTCTCTCAATACACACACCAACACATACACTCTCAACACACACACCACACATACACTCACACTCCACTCATACACACACACACTCTCATACACACACACACACAAACACACACACACACACACTCTCAACACACACACACATACCTCTACATACACTCAAACACACTCTCTATACACACACCAACACATACACTCTCATACACACCAACACATACACTCTCATATACACTCACACGCCAAGTGTGTATGGAGGTCGATGTGACGCACAGTAGATGTGTGTTGTTGTTGTTGTGATGCTATGCTAGTTAGCTTGGCTAGTTCGGCTCGTTTTGTCCTGACAGCTGTGTAACTCCAGTTTCTGACTGAAGTAAATACATGACCCGGTATATTCCCCGAGATATGACCCGAGATGTTCCTCCACAAGTCCTGTAATGTCAGCAGTGAGAGAAATCTGACAGTTAGCCTGTGTGCTAGCGCGCGCGCTGGAGGAACCGGAAGTGCGACCGCTGCTGCGAGTTGAGTCCCTCGTGTATGTGGGTGTAATGTAGTGTTTATGGAGAGAAAAGGTGGCTGGATGGGCAGGACAGTCCTGTGTGTGTCTCACCTCTCACTGTTGTCGATCAGCACTCCTCCCTGAGGAGAATGGTTTCTGTTCAGCGCCATCTTCTCTCTCTGCTCCCGGCCCCGAAAAACCGGAGCTTTATACTGCATGGCCTCGTCCCAATACCCGCTCACTGTCGCTCTAGGGCACTAGGTAGGGCACATGGCTGCGGGGTTCTGCACAGGGAGCGCGGGGAGCAGAGTGGGGTTTGGGACACGGCCCGTGTGACTAATCTGTTTTTCTCATGACTGTGGAAAATAAACACGTGACCGGTGAAACAACACCTAAAACATTTACCCTGAACTGTCTCTCTCTCACACACTGACACTTTACCCCTGAACTGTCTCTCTCTCACACACTAACACTTTACCCTGAACTGTCTTTCTCTCACACACACACTAACACTTTACCCTGCGACTGTCTCTCTCTCACACACTAACACTTTACCCTGAACTGTCTCTCTCTCACACACACTAACACTTTACCCTGAACGGTCTTCTCTCACACACTAACACTTTACCCTGAACTGTCTCTCTCTCACACTAACACTTTCACCTGAACTGTCTCTCTCTCACACACACACTAACACTTTTACCCTGAACTGTCTCTCTCTTCACACACTAACACTTTTACCCCTGAACTGTCTTTCTCTCACACACACTAACACTTTACCCCTGAACTGTCTCTCTCTCACACACTAACACTTTACCCCTGAACTGTCTCTCTTACACACTACACACTTTACCCCTGAACGGTCTTTCTCTCACACACACTAACACTTTCCCCTGAACTGTCTCTCTCTCACACACTAACACTTTTACCCCTGAACTGTCTCTCTCTCACACACACTAACACTT
>CM022765.1:29034627-29040106 GCA_012411365.1 Ameiurus melas
TTCAAACTTCCTTCCCCAGTTCAGCAATATCTAAAAGAAAAGAGATAAAGAAATAGTGAGGGTGGGGGTGAGAGTGGGTGTGTTCCTGGGGTATATTGTGGGGTAGTGTGTCTGTCGCGTGTGTGTGTGTGTGGTAAGTCCGGGTGTGAGTGGGTGTGTGTGGCTGTATGGTTGGCTGCATGTGGTGTATTATTTTGTGACAATGAGTGTGTGGCGTTGTGTAATGGGGTGTGGTAATAGGTGTAGTGTATATGTCTTACTAATATATGTGTGTGTGCGTGGGTTTGTGTGTGTTGTGTAATGTGTGTGTGTGTGTGTATGTAGTGAGTGTGTGTCTGAGTGTGAGTGAGTGTGTGAATAATGTGTGTATTTGTCTGAAGTGTGGAATGTGTGTGTTTGTGTCTGGAACTGTGAAGTGCGTGTGTTGCAATGTGCGCTACAATGTGTGTAGATATGCCATGTGTCAGGGTGTGAGTGTGTGATGAGATGCTGCGGCGTTGTGTAGTGGCACACTCCGCGTTCTTTCTTGCGGTTGCGTTGTTGCCGCGGTATAAGTTCAGCAGCTCTTTCCGCTTTTTCTTGCCATTGTTCTTTCTGAACGCTCTCCGATTGGCTCCCTCGCTGTGTGAGTCGGACTTAATTCCTCGCCTCCTTTGGTCACTTTACCCAACCTCCTCATCCTCCTGCTGTTTCCTCCGCCTCCTTCTTCTGAGCTCCGCCTCCTGAGGAGGCCAGGATGAAAGGGGCAGCTTGAGATTGGGTATCATTTTAGGAACATTTCCATGTTAAGGGGTTATGATTTAAGGCTGAGAGGTTTACACACACACAGTCACGTACACACATAGATAGACACACACAGATACACACACAGATACACACACACATAGATACACACACATAGATAGACACACACACACAGAGTCACACACAGAGTCACACACACAGATACACACACAGATAGACACACACACAGAGTCACACACACAGAGTCACACACACACACACACATAGATAGACACACAGACAGAGACACACAGTCAACACACACACACACACACACACAGACATAGATACACACACACACACACAGAGACAGATACACACACAGAGTCACACACACAGTCACACACACACAGATAGACACACACACAGAGTCACACACAGAGTCACACACACAGATACACACACAGATACACACACACACAGACAGAGACACACACAGTCACACATACACGCGCACACACACACACAGACAGATACACACCTCTTCTTTTCTCTTGTCGTACTGGCTCATGAAGTCATCAACGGCCTGTTGCAGAAGCTCTGGCTTAATGAACGACTGTGTGTATTCATGGATCCACTCTTCACCACACACAAAATAGATAATAATTATGGTATTTAGAGCTTTTTAGCATTTAGAGCATTTACACTGACAGTTTGTATGTAAGCTGTGGCTGAAAACACGGAAATATTCGGAAATAAACTATCTGTTAGTGGATTGACGCATATTAGCATGTTGAAGAGTGTTGGCGTGTTGAAGCGGGTTGAAGTGTTAGTGTGTGAAGTGCGGTGAAGCGGGTTAGGCGATATTGAGCGTTAGGCGGGTTAGGCTGTTGGGACGGCCCGGGTTAAGCGGGTTAGTGTGTTGAAGTCGCATTGAAGCGGGTTAGCGTGTTTCTCACTCACTCTGTAAGCCGGTTGTCAACGGTTTTCTTCTAAGTGGGAAGCGATGAGTGGAGTAGTAAGGATGTGCTTTAGCTGCTGCTTCCACTTGAGGAGTGTTTGAACACCACGTAGGCCACCTTAAAAACACTGACACACACACACACACACAGTATTAATCATAAAATTATAAAAGTGTAAAGCCATTAATAAACATTATTCTGTATGCTATTACTTCCAGTCTGTAGAACGTTAATCTACAACCCTTTCCAAAAAAAGTTGGGACAGTATGGAAAATGCAAAAAAAACAAACAGAGAGTAATTTGAAAATCCAGTTCACGCGCTTTTCTGTAACTACACACGTTATTAATACAAGTATTAGATGTATAACTTTCTGAATTTCATTTATTTTTTTTTAAAAATATGGCTGAAACACATTCCAAAATTTTTGGACAGTCGACTGTTTACCCCTATGCTAACATCCACGTTTTCTTTTAATAACTCTTATTGGCGTTTGGACGGCTGAGTGAAGCACCACATGTTCTCCAATGGGACAACAGGTCAGGACTGCAGCAGGCCACACACTCACACCCGCACTCTCTGCTTACACGACCATGTGCATGTAGTCCGGACAGAAAATGTGGTGTAAGCGTTGTCCTGCTCTGGATGACAGAATATGTTACTCCAAAATTGTAGACATCTTTCTGCCATTAATGCTGCGCTCACAGATGTGCAGGGTTTATTCATACCATGGGCACTGACACACCCCATACAATGGGTACAGGCACACCCTCATACCATGACAGACGGCTGGTTATGGACATGATTCTGATAACAGCTCCGGACGGTCCTTTTCCTCTTTGGCCCAGAAAACGACAACAACCGTTTTGTCCAAAAACTATTTGAAACTTTGACTCGAAAGACCAAAAACACGACTCCACAAGCCCAAGAGAAGTGGGCGGAGCTTCTGGACAGTTGCGTTGTACGGCTTCTGCTTTGCATCGTAAAGCCTTAGCTTGCACCTCTGTGGATGCAGCGGAGAATGGTGTTCAATGACAAGGGTTTACCAAAGTATTCGAGCCAGCCCATGTCAGGATCTCCATTACAGACTTATGACGGTTTTTAAGACAGTGACGTCATAGGGGATGGGAGATCATGTGGATTGAAGCGGTTTTGGGCTCGCCCTTTACACACAGAAATTTGACGGGTTCCTTGAATCTTTAATTATATTGAGACTGTGAGAAGGTAAGCGGCAAATCCCCCGATGTGTCTTTGGGAATATGTTCTTCTCAAAGTGTTGGATTATTGTCTGAAGCATCTGCTGGCAGATCAGCGAACCTCAACATCCTTACTCTTGAAGGATTTGGACCTTCTGCGGAGGCTCCCTACTTACTATGATAGACGATCGCCTCACCTGTCTCACATCACCTTCTTATTTCAACTTCTCACATCGCTATTAATCCTAAATTGTTCCTGTCTCCAACTTTTTGGAACGTGTTTGCATGCATCAGTTTCAAACGTTATACCCTACCTAAAACACTATGAAGGTGATTAGATAAAACATCAAATACCTCGTGGTTATCCATTTTAAAATTTATTTTAAGATACAAGTTAAAGTGACATTTACATCACTCCCCCTTTTGTTTCTATTAGCATTTTCCACATACTCTCCCAACTTTTTTTTTTGAAATTGAGGGTTATTTTAATTGTATTTTCTTTACATGGTCCTTATCAGAGTGCGGAGATTACCATGTGTACAGGTGTGTGTAGTGTGTGTGTGGTGTTACCTTTTCTGTGCAGGTGTGAAATAGGGTGACAGCTCTGCAAGTTGTTTATCTTCAGCTACTGCAAGGCTTCTCCCTCAGTTCCCCACATCCTGAACTGAGACCAAACTGAGAGAACAAGTCCTTCACCACGCTCTACACAAACACACACACACACACACACACACACACACACACACACACACACAGTACCTGTGAGGAGTGTCTGCCAGTAACGTGTCCTGTACCTGTGAGTGAGGGTGTGTGAGGCGTAACCTACACCTGTATGAGCCGGGTGAGTGTGGGCGTGTCTGCCTGTGAGCAGTGTGTGTGGCCGTGTACTATACCTGATGAGAGCACTGTGAGGGCGTGACGCTGTGCCTGTGAGCAGTGTGTGGGCGTGGCCTGCGAGGCAGTGTGTGTGGGCGTGGCCTGTGTGAGCAGTGTGTGGGGCGTGGCCTGTACCTGTGGTGAGCAGTGTGCTGGAGGCGTGGTACCTGTACGAGCACTGTGTGAAAGCGTGGCCTGTACCTGTGAGCCAGTGTGGGGCGTGGCCTGTACCTGTGCACTGTATGGGCGTGAGCCTGTTACCTGTGAGCACTGTATGGGCGTGGCCTGTACCTGTGAGACACTGTATGGGCGTGGCCTCGTACCTGTAGAGGCACTGTGTGGGGCGTGTCCTGTACCTTGAGCAGTGTGGGGCGTGGGTGGTCTGTACCTGTGAGCACTGTGGGCGTGTCCTGTACCTTGTGAGCACTGTGAGGAAAGCGTGGCCTGTACCTGTGAGAGCACTGTGGGCGGGCTGTACCTGTAGCCCTGTGAGAGCACGTGGTGAGGCGTGTACCGCTGTGAGCACTGTGTGGGCGTGGCCTGTACCTAGCCAAGGAAGAGCGCACTGTGTGGGCATAAGCCTATACCTGTAGCGAGCACTGTGTGAAGCGTGTCCGCCTGTACCTGCTGAGCACTGTGTGGCGTTCCCTGTACCCTATGTGAGCAGTGTGGGCGTGGTCTGACCGCCCAGGGCTGTAGCGGGTGTGTCCTGCCTGTGAGCACTGTGTGGGTGTGTCCCCTGTATCTGGTAATGAGCAGTGTGTGGGCGTGGCCCTTACGTGCCATGTAAGCAGTATGGAGGAGACGTGAGGAGAAGAGTGCTGCCAGTGGTCTGTGTGTGTGTTGGTATCTGCCCGGACTTCGGTGCTCTTTCACACACAGCTGGAGCTGCGCTGCATTGCACTGACAGAACTTCAAGGACAACACTGAAACACACACACACACACACACACTATTTTACATTTACATTTCTTCACTTAGCGGGCGGCATGCTCAAAGCAACTTACAAATAAATCAAGCGATATATCAAGCAGGAACAATACAAGTAGTGCTACTATACCAGATCCATTAATTGAATACCAGAGGAAGCAAAGTGTACAGAGTAAGAAGTGCCGACCGTTGTATTTTAAATCCCGACGGCGTCTTGTGATGGCGTAGATAATACCACGGACGTCAATACGTATCTTACGTTTGAAACAGAGTCAGACCTGACGAGCGTGTTGAAATGCTTTATATATACCAAGCCAATGGCGCGTTTGAGATGCAGAGAAAGGCCACACCTCACACCAATCTAAGCACAGCATTACAGCAGTTCGGTGACCTTCACTGGAGAACAGTGAACAAAAACCTGCTGAGCCCAGGTTTTCGCATAAGGCGGCGTTCGCACGGGTCAGAATGACTAATCAATAGACCCGCGACCGGACGCTCTACGGATCTTATTTCTTTCGGACTGGACGACACGCGGTAAATTGAAGCATGCAGAGCTGATGATGGTGGCAGCTGCGGGGCATCACTTCCACCGCTGGTGCTATTTTCAGATGAACTGCTGCATGACTGGAGACGTACAAGTAAATGATGGCAGAAACCCGGTACGAAGAACATCTAATCTACACCAGCGAAAGGAGTTTCCACACGGCTGCGGTACGGCGGTCAGGTGAATTTTATGTCAAGCTCTCCAGAAATTCGTAGTCTCTGACGACAAGAGGCTTGCCGACCATGGCGTA
>CM022765.1:29043106-29095606 GCA_012411365.1 Ameiurus melas
GTACACATTTCAACTCTTAAAAGGGCACAATACAGGTAAAATTATAAAGGTCAATTCTATAATGCACTGTTCAAAAAACACCTATTCATTCATAGATTTATAAATCATAGGATAAGACACAATATCACCTCAGGATAGTGTGAAGTTAATGATACTCACTTGATGGAGGTAATATTGCAGGCTATGCCATCTGTGAGGGCATAATAAAACCTGTAGAGGAAAACATGAGTTACATCGTTTTCTATTTCACATTCAAGCACACGTTTATTTATAAAAGATTAATGTATTTTTTATTTTATTTTATTACTGTACAAAAAAATACATTACTACAAGACTTAAATAGAATTTTCAAAGTGTTAAAAGAACAAACTAATAAAACATTAAAACATAACATAAAAACACTATACATCTCAAACAACATCATATGCTATAGAGAAAAAATGTGTCTTCAATCTAGATATCAATTTGTGTCCAACTTAACCAGGGTTCACAAAATTTCGAAATCTCCGGTAGCTCTTTGGACAGACACTCTTCAGATTTTTGGTAGCCCAAATTAATTTTACTAGCCCAAATAAAATAAAAAAAATTTAATTAATGTAGAAGATTGTCTAGAAGTCAAAACATCAACGTATGCATGGCACACAGAGTATGTCAAAACAAAGCATGTATATAGAATATAGTATTGTGTACACTGTACATATGCAGTATGTACATGGTCCATATGTATAGAGGGACTGTACATTTTTTTTTGTATTAACTGCTCATATGTGTGTGTGTGTGTGTGTGTTGTATATATATATATATATATATATATATATATATATATATATATATATATATATATATATATATATATAAATTAAAGTTTGCGCTTATGTCCATACATATTTAATATATGAATTTTTCTAACTAGGTGTCGCTAGTTTGGTGTCGCTAGCCAAGAGGAAGCATGGCTAAGCTTTCACGGTAAGGTGTTTTGGCGGCTACAATGCCATGTAGAGTTCATTATTCTTCACTTCTGCTCACATTATGTTCACGTAAACTGGAACTCATATAGACATTTCCACACCTTGTTTTCCTGCTCAGCATCAGAGGATGTTTCTGTTTCAGTTTCAACCCATTTACTGGTTTTAAAAAAGGCACTGACTGTGAGCTAGTGTTGGGCAGAACTGGAGAGACTGAAAGAACATAAGATGAGAGTTTCCACGTATTTTCCTGTAAACGTAGTGTGATTGACCTCGTCTCTGTTCACTGCAGATATTAAAATTACAGCCGTGTTCTTTTACTGACGTTCAGTTACGTAGTGACGAACCGCTCCAAGTGGAGAATTATTCAGGGCTAAAGAAAAATCTTCAGGCCAAAACGTGATTTATTTTTAAATGCATTTTTACTTCGTTTTCTTTTCTTAACGATGAACTTGTAAGACAAGTCACAATTTTATAGCCATCAGTAATTGTAATCAAACTACATACATTTAAAATGTAATGCGTTATATTACTGCATTACCCGAAAAAGTCATTAGACTACAGTTACACGTTATACCCAACTCTGTCCATGACAGAAATGTATGTGATGAAGCTAACAAATTTATACAACATAAAATGTCAGAAAGATGCCTGCTGTTGATAAATTCCAGTGGTGACGTTTTACAATGCGAGTACATAGTCATGTGGTTAGTCCTTACCAGTGCCCAATCTCGTGTACTGTACTGATTCATGACCTAGGGAGCTGATTAAGATGTACCTGTCTTTCTTCCAGTGTGTGGTGACATCTGCATAAAAAATCACAGACACGTGCATCCTGACTGAAACGATGAGACGAAAGTGCTGAGTTTAGTTAAAACAGTCAGTAAATTAGTCTGTAATTGTATCATAGGAGGACGGAGAATAAACTGTCACGGCTGTCCCAAAAAAACATTCCCAGTGGAGCTCCTGTTAAATAGTCCTATAAAAACCTGGATATAGCTGAAGAGAGAAACACAACACACACACACATACACACAGGTACCTGTTAGACCTTGAACTGAGTGATTAGGTTTTTTTTGCATATGTGGTTTTACTGTTTTATTACTTTATTGTTTATCTTTTCCTTTATTGCTATTTCTATCAAATGTCACTTCAATACTTTTAACACACAGTTCAAAGTACAGAACAACATGCCAGCAGGGACGACCCCACCAAAACCCCACCAACCAAGTACGTGACTGCAGTAGACATCAGGAAGACTCTGTCCAACGTTAACCCACACAAAGCTGCAGGTCCTGACAACATACCTGGCCGAGTGCTCAGGGAATATGATGATCAGCTTGCAGATGTCCTCACAGACATCTTCAACATTTCCCTGAGCCAAGCAGTTGTCCCTGTGTCCTTCATGATAGCCACCATCATCCCAGTGTTGAAGAAATCATCTGTGTCCTACCTGAATGACTACCCCCCCCCTGTTGCACTCACACGTATCATCATGAAGTGGTTCGATCGGCTAGGCATGAAATGCATAAAGAGCAGTTTTCTCACCACACTGGACCACTTTACACAATACAACCACCGTCCCAGCCACTCAATAGAGGATGCCATATCTGCTATCATCCATCTGTCTCTGACCCATTTGGACAAAAAGGACAACTATGTAAGGATTCTGTTCATAGACTTCAGTTCAGTGTTCAACACAATCATCCCACAACAACTGATAACAACACTGAGCTGTTGTTTTAACAACTCCCACTGCAACTGGGTCTTTGACTTTCTGACCAGGAGACCCCAGTCCATCAGGATCGGAGACTCCACCTCTGCAGCACTCACCACACTGAACACCAGCGCTGTGGAAACAGTCAAAAGCTCAAAGTTCCCTTGGTGTGATCATGACTGAGGACCTCCCAAATACCACCTGCCTAGTCAAGAAGAACCAGCAGCGCACATTTTGTGCAGAGGCTGAAGAGAGCCAAATTTCCACCTCCAATCCTCACCTTCTTATACAGAGAGTCGAGCAGAGAGCGTCCTGACCAGCCTCTACTGCAAGACCATACAGCAAATTGTGAGACCAGCTGAAGAGATAATCAGAGTCTCTCTACCCAACTATGGACACTTCTGTCAACAACTGCTGCATCCGTAAAGCCACCAGTATTGCAGACGACCCCTCACACCTTTTCTCATAAACTGTTCACCCTCCTGTTATCTGGAAGAAGGTACAGGAGCATCCATGTCACCACCAGCAGACTCCACAACAGTTTCTTCCATGAAGCAGTCAGATTACTCAACACCCTGCTGCCTCCCAATCCTCACCTGTGCTAGTCAAACACCTACAATGACCTCGAAGCACTGCACATGTTCTAACCCAGCACGTCTCAGTCCTGCTGCACACCTGCACCCTTACCACAGCTGCATCAGTCACTTCTATGTTATGGAACTCGTTTTGCTGCCGGTGTTGTTGCTATAGTTGTGCTGCTACTTCACACAATAGATTTCAGTTTACAGCCCATGTTCTGTGTATTTGGACTTTATGTAGTTCTGGGTAGTTTCTGTCCTGTTCTGTGTACTTATTGTCCTGCACACTCTCACACTTGTGTATTTGTACTTTATGTAGTTCTGGATACTGTTCTGTGTTGCAACATCGTCCTGAAGAAACAACATTTTGTTCCAATGTATACAGGTTATACAGAGATTGAAAAAAATCCCACCTGACATCACAATACTGTAACTGCTGTGACATCATTCTAATAAAACTCAAATTGATAACAGGAAAAAAGGCAGCAAAGTAAGATATAGTTGAATTTGATAGGACAGTGCTTTGCTGAAGGCTTACGGATAAAAACTTTTAAATATTTTATACTATATTTATATTTTATATATTATATATATATATATATATATATAATATATATATATATATATATATATATATAAACTTTTTGTGTTGCTGTTTTTCAAGGGTTATCACTTAATATCCATTTTAACACGCTGTAAGTTACAGGGTACATTTGATGTCACACTGTTGAGTTTCAGGAGAATTTCACTTCATGCACCGTGAAGCCACCAGATTTCACCAACACACTTTTTTAATACACTTGTATTTTAATGAAAGACGACTGAAATCATGAAATTTGATTCTACCTTTACTCGACGCCATTCCGTGACAGCCGCATATCAAAAGTGAAAACAGGTTTTAGTTACCTGCAATTAATGACCTTTGTACTTGTACTTTGTACTGGGTAGAAGACAGATAAAACTGTTTACGGAAATGAGCAGACATAAAATTGTGTAAACATGAAATTTCTACAAATACTATTTAATCAAACATTGTTTCCTCTAAAACAATCTTAATATAAGTTAGTATCTAATTTCTCCTAAACCTGACCTCATTATACTGACAAAGTGTTTCATCTGGATTTTCTGTACAGACTGCTGCCGTTACTGCCCCAACCCCTTAGATTTAATGGTTTATTTGCTCAACCTACAGAATTGCTGCTGTTATATTTTATGATCTTTATGCTTTTTATTAAACACTTTCTTAACAGACTCTCAGACCTAAAAAATAATAATAATAATACTCAATATTTGTTGTCTATAGTCCATTTATGGATTTTCATTTGTGCCAGATGTTTCAGATTAAAGTAATTAAATCAGCAAGAAAAATAATCATTAACCATTACCCTCCCATCTCCTTAACTTGTTTATAGGAATTAATACTATAATGAGTATAACTGATCAGTTACAGCACTGTCACTTACTATAGCTCAGGAACTATCCTTCTAGTAGTGTTTATTCTCTACTCACCATTCACCACCCACTACACCATTTTGTGTGTTGTATTTAATGTCATGTTTATTGTTCGGTCCTCTGTGCTCTGCCAGTTTGTCCAGAGGCTCAGTCAAAAAGGTGTTTATTATATCTAAGAAACAATAAATAATTCTTCCCAAAGAATCTGATACAAGAGCTATTCAAGTACCAGACTGACCCTAATTGCACTATCTGGGGATTAATAAAGTATTATCTTATCTTAAAATCACAGATACAACACATATACTACAGAATTCTAGCACACTGATGTTTATGGAGAAAAGGAGGATCTAGGTCTTATTGCTAATGATCACATCAATCTAACAAAGGAGGAGTATTTTCTTGGTGCCAAGAAACTAAAACCTTGAGGATGTGATACAAAGAATCATAACAAAGAAATCAAAACGTAATAACATGTAAGTGACCATTATGTACAGCTGTGTGTACACACGTGATAAATACCAGTTTTCTCGTGTGTACAGGTCGGGTATGACACACAAATTTAGTACTTGTTCTACAAATGATTTGACTAATGAGACCCCTGGTCTTGCACTGAAAAAAAAATGCAGAATTTAATTCGATTCAATTCAGTTTCATTTGTATAGCGCTTTTTACAATAGACATTGTCTCAAATCAGCTTTACAGAAATATCAACACGGTGTACAGATGTTAAAGGTGTGAATTTATCCCAACTGAATATCAAAGGTGTGAATTTATTAAACAAAAAACTGAGCAATTTGCATTCTTTTGGGGTGATAAATGTGCATTTATATAGTGCTTTTATCCAAATACACTCTGTCTCATTCACCCATTCACACACACACTCACAGTAGCAGAGCTGCCATGCAAGGCGCTAGCTTGCCATCAGGAGCAACTTGGGGTTCAGTGTTCAGTGTCTTGCCCAAGGACACTTCAGTATGTGGAGTCATCCGGGCCGGGAATCGAACCGCCACCGATTAGTGGACAACCCGCTTACCAAATGCGCCACAATGTAGCACGTGATATCGACAAATAACCTCAGGTGAGAACAACAAAAAACAAAACAGATTTCAATATGCAGTCATCTTTCCCAAAAAGTAAACCAACATTCAGGATCCAGGTGGAAAAAAGTACACCCTTCCATAATTGTCACTTTATTTGGGTAAATTTGACCATGTTTTATTAAGTAATGTTTACCTATTTTCGTATTTAATATCTGCAGTGCACATGTGGTAAATCTTACCTAATATTTTTTATCAAGCCATTTTACCCCTTTATTTTTTGTACTTTTAAGTAAAAACTTTTAAAGTATTATACTAAATTATTTCTTAGTTTTAATTTATTTCTTCATTTACAAGTGATTCATTTACAAGTGATTCATTTTAAGTGATTCGATTTATTTTACAAGTGAGCATTTAAAGAGCTCCGATATCTAAAAGGCCCTGAGTATAAAGGCACAATGATGTACAGTTATGTGCTGGAACAATTCCGGACAAATCAGGTAGGATATGAAGCAGTTTAATCTGATTTAATCTGATTTAAGTCTGATTTAAATCCAATATTTATATATAATTTACACTAAACCGTCGTTTTTTTCACTGGGACCCCATACTCATATGGACTGAAGATGACCCGGTCACCACAGAGTTGCCAAAACAAAGACACTGCCAGAGGAGAGGGAGACACACCGGGTGCTGGTAAGACTAAAGCACCACGCCAACTACCCGCTGCGTCCAAGTGTTCTACTAGCAAATGTACCATCCTTGGATAACAAACAGTGCGAGCTGAGAGTAAGAATCTCCTTCCAACCTGAGACTGCAACATCACCTGAACATTAACTGAAGCTCTTGACCTGGATCTGCATGATTTTATACATTGTGCTGCTGCCACATGAGTGTACAGGTGTTTTAATAAAGTAGATACAACAAAACAGAAACAGAATACTGTTTGTTAATCTTTTATGTTTTTGTAAAGTGTTTGTAGTCTACTAGGAGTTCCCAGAGTAATCAATGTTTATTGATGTATATTTCCCATGTTACAGGACATAAACCAGGTGAAAAGTCTACATGTAAGAACTACTACACATTACATGTTTAATACTGCTGTATGTATGAGGTAACATTTATTGACCATGTATGGATATTTGTGGGCAGTGACCAGGTGGGGGAAAGTCTGATTTCACCTGCACTTATTTTCACTGCACTGGGTTTAGTGCGTACCTACACTTTCACTCTGGAATGCTCTTCCTCAGCAAGAACAAGGTCCTAGTCTGAAATTATTAACCACAGACAGTTATATAATTACATTACTGTTTGGTTTTGCTGATGGACATTTATGACCAAGTCTACATGAACTCCATATTGGAATTAGATCTCTTCAAGCATTGATTGTGGGTCAAAACAGATTTCAAGGGTTGAATATCCCCCCTGCCACAAGCTACACATCTGACCATGCACATGTTTAGCATGTTGCTGTGTTTTTTAGATTAAATCATACACTTCACAGTTTCAGTTATGACAACATAATTGTAATAATAAGCAGCTGCATTGATATAAACATGTAAACGTTTATTTAACAGAATACAGTACATTATTTAAATGCATAATTTGTATAGTTTATTCCAATTTGCAGACTTTGTCTAGTCAATGATTTATTTAGACAAAATATTTGTAATGTGGACCGGGGTCAGGCACCATATTTCAGCTGCAATCATTTAATCATACAATCTCCTCTGAAAGTATTGGAACAGCAAGGCCAATTCTTTATTTTTGCTAAGCACTGAAGACATTTTTTGATTTGAGATCAAAAGATGAATATGAGACGATAGATCAGAATTTCAGCTTTTATTTCCTGATATTTACACGTCCTTTATTACCATGCACTATAACAATATAAGGTAAAGGAACTGGTACAGTAGTAGCAGAAGGATGGACTATGAAGCTATTTTTGTTCCAGTACCTGCATAACCTGCTGGTTCATTCTATTCTAATGTGTGGATATATTGGTTCCATATAAGCCTTTAAATAATCATTATTTTGTCTCAAACTAAAACAGAAACTTCACTTAAGTATTTACATACATCTGAGTAAATTATTATTGTGCTGTGTCACTATTTAATATCTAGATAAAATAATGTACACTGATCATCCTGTTAAAAACTATACATCCCACTGGTTCTTAATGTATTGTGTTACTTTCTTGAGCATCAGTGAATATTTGCACCTCATGTAAAAGTTGTGTACGAGTCCCTCGGTAGTCCACAGTGTGGAAAGATGGATATCATCATATAGCTGTTGTAAAAGGCTCAAATATGCAGAAGATGCTGGAAAGGGAAAGAATGTGCAGGACCTGGAGGATTTTTCTGAAGAACAGTGAGCAATTTAACTGCTCAGGACAAACAAGGAGACTTATGAACAACTATCACAACACAAATACAGTCGTGTCGCAGATAATCCAGGTAACGACACACAGTATAAAGAATCAAGGGTGTATTAACTTTTGAACGGGGTAATTTTTATAAATTCAGCTGTTGTCTTTTGGACTATATGTTAACATCTATTATGTTAACCCTCTTACCCCTGAGTTCACACAGTATTGTGTCCCATAACCCTATATTCCCCAGAGAAACATCACGCCCACCCCGAGTTCCCACAGTATTGTGTCCCATAACCCTATATTCATCAAAGAAACATCACGCCCACCCTGAGTTCCCACAGTATTGTGTCCCATAACCTTATATTCCTCAGAAAAACATCACGGCCACCCCGAGTTCCTACAGTATTGTGTCCCATAACCCTATATTCCCCAGAGAAACATCACGCCCACCCCGAGTTCACACAGTATTGTGTCCCATAACCCTATATTCCCCAGAGAAACAGCGCGCCTACCCTGAGTTCCCACAGTATTGTGTTCCATAACCCTATATTCCCCAGAGAAACATCACGCCCACCCTGAGTTCCGGGCCACAATCAACATTTTAATTTCAACATTTTTAGGCCTTGAAACAACGTATAATAATGTATGTGTGTAATATTACTCTGAAAATGAAGCAGTTCAGTGTTTTTACTAAACTTAGAGCACGCTTCTTAACTAGAGAAATGACAAAAAATGCTCGCTAAAATCCTTCTTCTCATTTAGAAGTACTCAAGTTCACTTCTAATATTACACCAATATTCACGCTTGGATCAGCTTCATCGTAATGACGGCGTAATAACGTAATCAAAAATAAATAAATAATAAATAATGAAATAAGTAAGGAATCATAGCAGAATAATGCCAGTATATTGGCCATAGCAGGGTTTTGGCACAGACGGGCGAGACGGTTTTTCGGCCTTATGTTGTAAGAGGGTTAAATAGTTTATTCAGGACAGTACTAAATATAAAACATGGGATGTTTATGCTCCATCTTATTTGGTTAACTGTAGGATTTTGTACATTCTGCAAGGGGTATGTAAACTTCCAACCACAACTCTCTGCCTGCTTGGACATAGTCATTAGCAGTGTTGATACATCTGGAGTGGAGTTTGTTAGAGCAGTAAAGAGTGCGTGAACTCAACATTATAGTATGTGCATGTTATATTCATGGACTATTTTTACTTGGCTCATGACTGGTCTAATCATCCAAAATGTATGAATTCTATTACTGACAGTCTTTAGTATTAACATAAAAATAATATAAATAAAATAAACAATGTAAGCATGTATAGCTGAATTCCACATTTGTGCCCTTCTAGAGAAGCAACCACAGAAAGACATACAAGGACAGAAATAGTTTTATAATTAAATATGTTTATAATAAACTCTGTTTACAAAGTTATCTATTCTTCTGCCTGGCGGTGTTCTTTCTGCCTCTACTGCTTCATGGCCCTCCTTAAATCCTGCTTCTTTTGCCTCTTTAACTTTTTCATCAAGTTGAGCAGTAAATTCTTGCTCTGCCTGTCTCCTGGCTGCTTGTTCTGTCTGTATCTTCAGGTTCTCCAGCTGCTTCTTGTGCTGCTCTTTAATAAAGGCAAGATTTCTCTCCTTCTCCTTGTTCTGTCTTCTTTCTTCTTCTTCTTTCTCCTTTCTGAACTCTTCCTGTTGTTTCTGTAGTTTCTCTTCCATTTCCTTTTTGTGTTTTTCATCTTTATCCTTTCTTTCTCTCTCATCTTTTTCTCTTTGTACCTTTTGTTGTTCTTCCATCTTTCTTATCTTTTCATTGTAATCATTTTCTATTCTTTTCTTTTCTTGTTCTTCTTTCTCTTTTCTTTCCTTTTCTTTCAAGTCTCTCTCCTCCTTTTCTTTCTGTTTTTCCTGCTCATATTCTCTTCTCCTTTTCAGTCTGATCTCGAACTACAGTTTTGTTCGAGAGCAGCAATTTTTTCCTCCCAGTTCTTCTGCTGTTGTTTTCTCTTCTCCTCCTCTTCCTTCATCCTTTCGTTCCCACTCGTGTTGTTGAGATATCTGAAGATCTTGTAGTTCCTTCTTTTTACTTTCCTCTGCATCTTTTATTTTCTCCCTCTAAATCCCTTTTTCTCTTCTCCTCCTCTGCTGCCTTCTGTTCATACTCTTGTTGAAGTTTCTTTAATTCTTTTTCTTTGGTTATTTTCCATTTCTTCTTTTTCTCTTTTAATCCTCTCATTCTCCTCTCTCTGTTTCTCCTTCCGTTCTTCTTCTCTCCTCCTTCTTTCCTCTTCCACCTGATCTCTCCGTTTCTGATCCTCCTCTCTTTGTCTCTCCCACTGTTTCCTGTTCTCCTCTCTCTCTCTGTTTAGTTCTTGCATCCATTCCTTCATCTTCAAATCATCATCTTCTATTCTCTTCCTGAAGTCTTCTCTTACCTGTTGTTCCCTTTCAGACATTTCTCTTTTTATTTTCTCTTCTTTCTGTTTAAATTCTTCTTCTTTTCTTCTCCCTTCTGCTTCTTGACGTTCTTTTTGTTTCTGCATCTTCGTCCTCATTTCCTCCATTTGTGCTTCATATTTGGTCTTCTGTTCTTCTTTTCTCTCTCTCTATCTGCCTCTCTCTCTCTCTCTCAGTATTCTCTCCTTTTCTTCTTCTAGAGCTTCCTCCACCTGCTGGAACATCTCATTAGTGTAGCAGCTTCCTCCGTTCACCTTCACCATCGAGTCAACTTTATCCAGAAGAGTCAGGACCTGGGTGTTGCTGGATTTATCGTTGTTGTCAAAAACATGGTATCTGTTACCAAAGTCTGATAAAAGCCTCTTTAACCACGGCCCAGCATCTTCAATGTACTCTTCAAAGTTCTGTGTTTTTAGCAGATCACCTCCAGTGAAGACCACGATAGTGTAAATGTTAGATTTCTGCCCAAAAGTCTTTTCAATGATTTTCACTGCCTCTTTCTCCTCTTCTGTGAGGCGTCCTATTTTCAGCACCAGCAGGAACACATGAGGACCAGGTGCTGCCATGGAGATACATTTAATCATCTCTTTCTTGGTTTCATCGTTATCAATATTTGTGTCAAACAGTCCTGGAGTGTCGATCACAGTAATCTGTCTCTTATTGACTTCTACTGTCACTTTCTGACACACGCTGGTCACTGATCGAGCCGAGAGGACTTCTTTAAATACCTCTTTCCCCAGAATGGTGTTTCCTGATGCACTCTTCCCAACTCCGGTCTTCCCCAACAACACAATTCTGAGTGTGTCAGGGTTTTTCAATACATCTGTGCACAGAAAAGACATTGATCTTTAAAATAGACAAATATGAGAAAACCTGCTACAGCTTTTATAAAATAATGTGATGGGTGTCAACCTTATTGAACTTCTCCAGAAACATAAAAAAAATCAAATCCCAATTCCAAAAAGTTGGGACTGTGTGTAAAATGTCGATAAAAACAGAATGCAATTATTTGCAAATCTCATAAACCTGTGTTATTCAAAATAGAACATAGAAAACATATCAAATGTATAAACTGAGTAAATGTACCATTTAAAGGTTGAAAAAGGTCGCTTTGGAATTTGATGGCCACAACAAGTCTCAACAAATTTGGGATGGGGCATCCAAAGTCTTAGAGACACACAGTCTGTCAGAAGTAAAGATGGACAGAAGTTCAACAATCTGTGAAAAACTGCATCTACAAATTGTGGAACAATTTCAGAATAATGTTCCTCAACGTAAAATTGTAAAGACTCTGAATATCTCATCATCTACAGTAAATAACATCAAAAGATTCTGAGAATCTGGAGAAATCTACTGTGCACAGGGGACAAGTAAGAAAATCAAAACTGCATGCCCGTGATCTTCAGGTCCTCAGGAGACATTAAAAACAGGCCTCATTCTGTAATGGAAATCACTGCATGGGCTCAGAAACACCTCCAGAACTCACTGTCTGTGAAAACAGTTCACCGTGCCATCCACAAACACTGTTTAAAGCTCTATCATACAGAGAAGAAGCCACATGTGAACATGATCAGAAACACTGCCATCTTCTCTGGGCCAAAGAATTTTTAATTTTACTTCTTTTTGGAAACCATGGATGCAGTGTTCTCTAAAACTAAGAGGACTAAAGGAGAGGGACCATCCTGCTTTTTATCAGGACTCAGTTCAAAAGCCTGTATCTCTGATGGTATGGGGTGTGTTAGTGCCTATGGAAGGGCAGCTTGAACATCTGGAAAGGCAACATCAATGCTGAAAGGTATATCCAGGTTTTAGAGCAACATCTGCTTCCATCCAGATTCCATCCCATCTTTACTTCTGAGAGACTCCGCCTCTCTAAGATCCTCTTTATCCCCAATCACCTTACTGACCTGCTGCCAATTAACCTAATTAGTTACTAAATGTTCCTCCAGCTGTTTATTTGTAGTAACACTTTTTTCCAGCCTTTTTTTGCCCCGTCCCAACTTTTTTGAGATGTGTTGTTGCCATCAAACTCAAAAATTCCTTCTTTTTTTCTTAAAATTGTAGAGCTCCTCAGTTTAAACATTTGATGTTTTCTATGTTGCATTCTGTTTTACATTCCAACTTTCTTGGAACTGGGGTTGTAAGATTAAACCTGCAATATAATTACCTTTGATACAGATAAATTAATGAGCATGATGCAGAATAAAATGTAGTTTGTGTAAAAATGTGTGGTTTCTGATGAATGTAACTAAGATGACCTGTATCCTATTACAAACAGCATTAGGATTGATGACTGGACTTTGATGCTTATTTTAAATTGAATACGTTACCTTGTGTTTGATTTCTGTTTCTCTTCAGTTCGGCCATTTGATGTTCCAGATTTATAATTTCTCTTTTGTACTGCAGCTGTATTTCAAGCTGGGCTTCAGAGTACATGGCCAGTTATACAGACGTCTGCTGTTCTGTTTAAGAAGCTTTTCCACACATGTAATCAGTTCTGCTGCTTCTGTTCTGCTGCTGTAGAATTTATATCGTCCTCCACGTGCCTTTATCACACACTGAAGAGTCTCGTCTAATTGTTTCTTCTGGGACTGCTGGTTGATGATGAATATGATGTGGTCATTAACTCTGGGGCTGAAGATCCTCTGAATCAACTCTATTTCTATTTATCTTCATCAGTGAGAGGACCTTCAGGAACAATGATGAAGAAAGCATGAACTCCAGGATCACAGACGGAGACGGGAGCCCAACGTCAACACAGTGTAGAGTCTGACGCATCCCTTCCTGCTCTTCCTGTTTTGGGGGTTTGGGAGAGGGGGCTCCCATCACCGCCGCCAGGTGGCCGTGTCTTCTTCCCTGCTTTGGTGGGGAGGCTGACGCTTTTTTGTTGTTTTGGGGTGTTGTGTGGGGGGGGGGGGTTTTCTCCAAGGGGGGGGAGGGTGTCTACGCCCTTTTCCTTTTTTACACACATCAAGCTGGACTCTGTCTGGATCACTGAGGCCTTTTCACCCAATAAAGTTTTAGATATTGAGGTCTTTACTCTTTCCTTCCCCAGCAGCACTAGTTTCAGCTGTGGAGTCTGTTTTGGTTCTACAATTAAACAGATAGACAGAGACAATTAATGAATTTAATGATCATGTTGATATAACCAGTACATTGATGTGTATACTGAATAAATTAATTACAAAACATATAAAAACCCCACAAAAGTTACTTATTATAAAACTTATCCTGTACAGCGAAGTAATTAATATGTAGTGCTATAAAAGTATTTGCCTTTTCCAGATTTATTTTTGCATATTGATCAAACTTAATTGTTTCAGATAACCTACGATAACCTGAGTAAACACAAACCGTTTTAAAGAATCATTTCATTTATTGAAGGTAAACAGCTATCCAACACCAACTGGCCCTTTATGAAAAAGTTATTTTATTTACTCAGTCAACCTGTTAACCAAATTTAATGGATAACTCCGTTCAAATAGTCCACACACACCCGAGTAACCGATTGGTTACTGCAGGCGCTGCCACCTTCAGTGAGGAGAAATAGAGGATGAATATTGAAATACTGAAGTATATTTAAAAATATCATGTTTATTAATTATGATAAATCGGATATACTGTTCTGGTTATTAATTTACATTTAATTTTGGACATTTATTAAATGTAAACCGTCATATTTATGAATGATAAAATACAACTATTTAATAGATGGGATATTATCAGCATGATAAGGATAATTAACACAGAACTGATTAGGCCTAGTTATATAATGTAATATAATATTTACACTGATCTTAGCTAACTTGTTACTGGTTTACACAATCTTAAGAGACTAATTATTTTATGGCTCACCTAATTATATTAAAGCACATCATTCAGTCAGATAGTCCATGAAATTAAGAAAAATATTCTTAAAAACATCAATATTGTCACAATTGGAGGTTGAGGCAGAAGCAGTTGCAGATCTCAAACATTTAATGTAAACAAAGAGACTACTAGACAAACACTAAGACAACTTGGCAAGATACTATGGCAAGAAACAGAACACACTGACATGAAAGACAGAAGTCTCAGATAATGAAAGACCAGGAGAGAGTGCAGACAAAGACTCTATATACACATGGGTGCTCATTAACCAGAAACGTGGATCAGGTGCAGTTGTGATGCATGTGGTCATGTGGTGCAGTGCAGTGGCTGATGGGAAATGGAGTCCAGAGTTCCCAGATACGTGACAAATATGCCATATCCACCTCAGGGGAAGTCTGAAGTAAAGGAACTGAGTGATTCCACACTGTATTCTGTTCCTCAGTCACTCAGACATGATAATAATCTGCCGCATGCTCCACAGTAAACTGTACAGTTTGACTTGTTTACTTAAGCCATTCCTAAGGCTCTGGGACACCTGCAAAATGGAAACACTTGGAAGCTTCCAAGAAGTGACCAGCCTCCAAAACGTCCTATGAGAATGCAGCAATAACTCAACCAGGAAGTTGCAAAAGAACCCAGATAAATGGCTAAGAAACTGAAGACCTTGTTCAGCTCCAATAGGGTCAGCATTCATGATTCCACCATTAGGAAATGGAGACAGGTGAAACTACAAACTAAGAGGAATATAGTGACTCAGATGACCTCCAAGCCTTTTGGGAAATGATCTGTGGACTGACGAATCTAAAGTGGAACTATTTGGAAGACACATTACATCTGGTATAATGTGCTATACATATGCTATACATGCTACGTATATATTCTACTGCAGCATTCCACAAGATTACCATACCCACAGTCAAACATGGTGGTGGTAGTGTAATGGTGTGGGGATGCTTTGCTCCTTCAGGGCCTGGGCAATTTGCCATGACTGTTTCCATAGCTGTTGGAAACATGAATTCTGTACTCCACCTGAAGGAGAATGTCCAGTCATCAGTCCATGATCTAAAGCTCAAGCGCCAACAGGGTTACCCAGCAAGACAACAATTCGAAGAACAACAGCAAGGTTTTGGAATGGCCTAGTCCTTGCTTGACCCCACCTGAAATACTGTGTGTAGAAGATAAACAGGCAGTTCATACTCAAAAACCCTCAAATGAGGCAGAATAAAAGCAATTCTACAAAGAAGAATGGGGAAAATTAGCAAAGTGAACAATTTCCAGTTATTGGAAGCATTTGTTTGCAGTTGTTTCTGCTAATGGTGGATGAACTGGTTACCAGGTTTTAGGGGGCAATTACAGTTTAACATGGGTGGTAATTTTTTTCCTTAAATCAACAAAATTATCTGCATGTGTATTGTGTTTCCTGAGAGCATTTACTGTGACCAATATGGACAAGGCAAATACAAATCCATACTAAAATAAATGAATTAATAAATTATTTAAATAGAACAAGAAATAGTTTTTTTAAATTGCTCTTTACAGTAGTAGTAAGCAGACAAAAAAAAAAACACACAGCTTGTCATGTTACCGAGAATGCACAAGAAGGGGTAAAGTCCTCTGTCCTGAAGATGTGGGAAAACCTAAAGTTGCAGCTTTACCTCTGACTGTTACACAACGCTAACACTGGAGACTCCTTCCCTACACATTAAATAAAACATTTCTCCTTACAGAAAACGTCGGGGTTACACATGTAACCCTGTTCCCTGAGAAGGGAACAAGACGTTGCATTGTGCAGTATGAAGGGAACGCCTTGCGCGCGTGGACGGTATCTAAAGCTTGTGTAAAATCATGCCTCTACTTGCCTCTACTGGCCTGCCATGATCAGGTGACGTGGCAATTAAGCGTCGCGAATGATATATATATGGCACCTGTGAACCACACCGCCAGCCTCTATTATCTGAGGAAGAAGCGCAATTCACAGGCCAGCCCCGGTATGACAGTGCTATGCAACGTCTCGTTCCTTCTCAGGGAACAGGGTTACTCGTGACGGTTCCCCGCTTTCAAAGGGAACTTCGACGTTGCGTTAGCAGTATGGGACGGGAAAAACCCACTCAGTCATACCGAGGTACGGCCTGTTCAAAAATACCCAAACCCGAGGGTCAGTGCAGGACACTCGAGCCTGGGGAGGGATGAATATCCAGGCTGTAATAACAAATGACCGTGTGAGGCATAGACCACCCTGCAGCCGCACACATCCTGCAAGGAAACCCCTTTGGACAAAGCCTTCAACAATCCCAGTAGAGATGCACTGCTTTTACACAGCATCACTGTTTCTTGCGCTGCCAAAGCAGACTAGTAGCTGCTCTGACTTACGCCACTGGCCGGAGCGGTGGCCGTAAGTACAGAGAGCGCTTACTGGACACAGCGGGTGCATCCTCTCTTGTTCTGGTCAGAGGACAGAGGAGGGGAGAAAGCCTGCAACACCACAGGGTGGGCAGCCAATGTATGCACTTTAGGAATATAATCCGGCCTAGGGTACAGGAAGGACTTGGCTTATCTAGGGGTAAAGTCAAGGCAGGAGGGGCCACAGGAGAGCTTGTAGACCTCCCACTCGCTTGAGAGATGTCAGGGCCTGTAAAAGAGCTACCTTTAGAGTCAGAAGCTTCTCAGAGGCTGACTCTAAGGGCCAAATGGGGTCCCTGACATACCTTCAAGACCACAGCAAGGTCCCAGGAAGGTATGCATGGCCTGCAGATGGGCCTCAGCCGTCTGACACCACTCATGAACCTCAAAGTTAGAGGACGTTGCCCCACAGAGGCTCCAACAACAGGGGCATGGCTGGCCGAGCAGCGCCCAGTAACCCTGATTGTAGAAGGAGCCCAGCCCGCTGAGAAACGTTCTGTAAGAACTCCAGGACTGTAGCAATTGCGCAGTTCTCTGGGTCTAGGTGACGTTCCTCATGCCACAAGACAAAAAGCTGACACCTGAGTGCATTTGATTTACTTGTGGATGGGATCCATCCAGGGGCTCAAATGGGGCAGCCAACAGACCTTCCAGGACCATAGAAGGTCCCAGGAAGGTATGCATGGACTGCAGATGGGCCGCAGCCGTCTGACACCACGCATGAACCTCAAAGGTAGAGGATGTTGCCCCACAGAGGCTCCCTCAACAGGGCGTGGCTGGCGAAAATGGCGGCCACATAACCCTGATTGTAGAAGGAGCTTACCACGCTGAGAAATGTTATTGTAGGAGCTCCAGGACTGTAGCTATTGCGCGTTACTGGGTCCACAGTGAATCCCTGCGAGACGGGAATCTACCAAGGAGTGCCATCTCGCGAGAGATATTATCTCTCAGAACCATGTTCGAGCTGCCAAAAGGGTGCTATTAGCAGGCTATCTTGGGGAACTCCGCTAGAGCTAGTGGGAGCAGTGATGGGGGCCGCATACAGATCTGACCTCAGCCACATGTGTGGATTCCACCTAGGCTCCCAAGATACAGCTTTATCTAGCTCAGTGTTGATAGGATTGACACTATGCCTGTTGGGGATAGAAACGCCCTCATCGTAGTAGAATCCTATAACCCCTAGAAAAGTTGTCCACTGCGCGGGAAAACCAACTTTTCTGAGATTCAACCTGAGTCCCCAGTTCTTCACGTGCGAAACAACATCTCAATGTTGAACCGCCAGCTCCCTGAATCGTGCTAGAATTCACCAGTCGTTCAGGTAGCTTGGTACACAGATGCCCTGGAGTCCCAATGGAGCCAGAGTGACATCCATGCACTTTGTGAAGGTGCGAGGGGATAAAGCTAGCAATATTCCTATGCGGAAACATGCACCTTTTAGACCAAACCAGTTCTCGAACTGGATCTGCGGCACAATACGTTTGAACATCAGCCTCTGAACCTGTATGTCCGAAGAGTACAGTTCAGATGATGCAGATCTAAAACTGGCCGCATATTCCCACTTTTTGCGGAACAGGAAATAAAGGCTATAAACCTCCCTCCCTGAGGGAACGGGTGCGCTGGTTTCAGGACCCCATTGTCCAAAAGGGAGCTTACTTCCTGCGCTAACGTCGGGCTCTGGTCTGTGCTGACTTCTGTGGTGAGCACACCTGTGAACGGGGGGTCGAGCTATAACTGGACCCGGTAACCATTTCTATGGTAGACAGAACCCATGGAGACACATTAGGCCGTAGCTTGCACGCTGCCCGATGGTCTTCTAGTGACGTTAGCTATTCCACATTCTATTAGAGAGAAGCATCAGATTTACGTTGCCCTGTGACAGCTTGCTGACCAGAGAACACGAAAACTTGGGGACCACCTTGGCTAGGGGAGGCCCTACAGTAGCACTGGGGGCTACCGGCCCTAACAACCTCATGTCCCCGGATCCATCCCTCCACAGCCCCTCAGGACCGTCTTTTGTCTGCTTGGCCTTTATGACCATTCTCAGATCAGGCCCAACAGCAGACCGCGATATGGCCGCCCGGTTCCCCTGGCTGTCTGCGGGGTTGGCGGGCTGCCAACTCACCTTCTGGGTTTCCCCCATACTAGTGCTGGCCCAGGATCCACTCGTGGACACCCGGATGAGCTTGAGAAAACTTTTTTTGCCATAAGTCGAGCTCACTCCAGCAGGTTTGCTTGGTAGGCCTGCAACCCTGTCATTGTCTGCAGTGACCCACAAGCAAGACTACTACTGCATAGGCTTGCCCACCTTGGATGCAAGCCGGCCCTGTAATTACCTGCCGTCTGCGGAGAGAGGTAGCTAGCAAGCGCCTCCTCCACCTCGGGCATAGCTAAATAGCCATGCCATTCATTCCCACAATGGCCAAATAATCCAACATCGTGGAGTTATGACTATGGCTTAAGCATGGTTTTCCGCCAGAAGTGAAATTTTGTCATAACTTCTGGAAGACAGGGGAGTTCCTGCAGTGTGAAGTATTTACTTTCACTGGGTAATCACTTCAAGCAGCTCTTTATACGCTGCTCTCAGTTTTTAACACATCCTTCTAACTCGTCGGAGTCAGAGAGGTGGAGTTATTACCCCTTTGGCTTTCCATAGCGGGAGGAGGAGTCGCAACGCGAACTCCAAAATCCAGCGGAGAGCCAAACCCGGAAGACAGAGAGAGAGATAGAGCAGCGCTCGTCTCCGGCTCCTCTTCCGGATTTAAGAGATCCCCCGAACCTGAGACGGTTGGCTGCCTCGGCAGCGGCCGGCCCAGATCCGCGAGGCTTTGAAACTCGACTCGCTCGGCTTCCGTTTTTTTTTTTTTTGAGAAAAGCGCGAGTCGAGCTGCTTAATGTAGCATTACCATGCGCAGCCTCTCGAGGTTGCCATCGCATACTACACCACTAACACTTCACCAAGAAAGTGTGCACTTTTCCCCCGTGATGAAACGGGAGCACGTTACACACGTCTTTAACTCTTTCTCGCTCATTACTTACCTCTCCTTTTCTTTAAAAAGGGATAGAAAAGTTAAGAGATTTTGAGAAAATATCGAGTAGAAATGAAGCGTTTTTGTCACACAAACAACAGACATGCAGTCTCGCTGAAGATAATAAGGCTGGCGGCGTGGTTCACAGGTGCCATATATATATCATGCGACGCGCTTAATTGCCACGTCACCTGATCATGGCAGGCCTATAAGTAGAGGCATGATTTTACACAAGCTTCAGATACCGGTCACGCGCAAGGCGTTCCCATACTGCTAAATGCAACGTCGAAGTTCCCTTTGAAAGGGAACTACACCATATCTACAATTGCACACTTTTTAAAATCTGTTTATGTGGAGCATCCGTTGTACGAGTCCCTGTGAATGAGCTGTTACTATAGAAACGATAACGTATTAGAATGAGTGCATTAATATAAATCTGTGATGTGCAGCTGCACTACAGTCAGAGCTGCTGTTATAGAAAACTAATCAACACCAATCCCAATCCACAAATCCAGATTAACAGTGATGTTGTATAAACTGAAATAAAGGAGTATTCTGGAAATGAATCTCCTCCAAACAAAATATAAGATTTTGACAATTTGGGCTTGAGTTATGTGGAGATACATATCACCACTTCACAATGTTGATCAGTGATTGGTCAATGGGAACACTGGAAACGGACAATCAGTGATCACTAATGTTCCCAAAAAGTCAATAGTTTTTTTCACTAGACTCCTTTGGAAAACATTTCATACCTAGAGATTTCATACCTACATTTACATATCTCCAGGGTCCTCAATTCCTCAGTCAATAATTTGGAAGTTACTGTGTACCACAACAAGCTAAAACTTTCCTGTTATCACTTTACCTTATATTCATTTGCATACTGGAAAAAAATAAGTTCCAGTGTACACCCTTAAACAAGGGTACTTCAAAGGATCATTGGATAATTTATAATCATGTGGTTGGTACTTACTTCTGGGTTGCCTCTTTGGTCCAAGTCTTTTGAATTTATCCATAATGGGCTTTTTTTTGTGGGTTTGTTTGGTTGGTTGGTTGTTTTTTTTTGTTTGAATATCTTCTTCCTGTTCTTTGGTTTCTTGATGTTCTTGTTGACCTATGATTTGCTCAGACAGTTTTTGACCTACTGCAGCAACAGGATCTTCATATATCTCACAGGAAAGGCTTCCTTTATTCACCTTGACTATCTCATCTATCTTC
The DNA here is from genome assembly GCA_012411365.1 of Ameiurus melas. Taxonomy (NCBI): domain Eukaryota; kingdom Metazoa; phylum Chordata; class Actinopteri; order Siluriformes; family Ictaluridae; genus Ameiurus; species Ameiurus melas. Next base: position 29,064,216 of record CM022765.1, read on the forward strand.
TCCACAAGATTGGCCCGGCTGCATCCTGTGAACTCTAAATGTCTGTAATTACCTTCAGCAATGATCTTCTGTATGACATTTTCCTCATCCTGATCTACACTGGTGCTGATTTCTGTGTTTTCTGTAGTTAGTACCAGGGTGTATTTATGAATTTTATCCAGTCTAGTTTTGTCTGCTTCAGTGAAACTTTCCCGTCAGGGGCCCGATAGAGAAACACACTCTTTGATACCCAGTGTGAGCTGATGATGTGAGAGGGTTTGTTGAAAAAGATGAGGTGCGTTGATGATGGTGATGTATCTTCCCTCCACATGTTCTCTAACTCTCTCACACTGAAACTCTACTGAATGTAGAGGATCTTCAGTCTCAAACACAGATCTGCCCAGGATGAAGTTTCCCACACTGCTGGTGTCTGAGAGAATTTTCCCCAACAGATTAATCCTCAGATTAGACACTGCAAAAGAAGAGACACATTCAAAGTTACCAGTGCGTGTACTAGGTGTGTAATGCAATGTCATTATCTGTGTTTGTATCTGTATCTATTTAGTCCTCAAAATATCTGGTTCATATCTGGTTTTGAATTTGGATTTAAACCAAAAGTTAGTACAGTCTATACCAGAGGTTTTTTATAGGAATCACATTACTATGGCCTGCAAACACTGGAAATCACTGAGAAAAAACAGGACTGCTGGGGTAAGAAACCATTTTTATTCATATAAATACATTTTTTAAATAATTAATAAAAAAAAATTTCTTATGTAACTTTCAACTATTTAACTATTGAACTAGATGTCATGTGAAACTTTCTGGCAAGCTTTCAATCTCTATCTAATGTCAGTGAGAAAGCTATTAACATACAACTATGTTTCAAAACAATAAGGTCTTTCTCAAATCAAGAAACTATCATTTATAGTTGACAACAACTGAAATCTAATAATATTTTATATCAGATTTACTTCATATTTTTGGTTTGTTACATTCCAGATATATTTATATCAACTATTTCACATAACAGATGTTTACATATAGTCCCCAAGACTAGATAATAGTTGAATTTATTTAAAAAATTACCTCGTTCAAAATTTTATACACCCTTGATTTTTAACACCGTGTGTCGTTACCTGGATGATCCAGGTTTTTATGTGTTGTGATAGTTGTCCCTTGTTTGTCCTGAGCAGTTAAACTGTCCACTGTTCTTTAGAAAAATCCTCCAGGTCCTGCACATTGTTTACTTTTCCAGCATCTTCTGCATATTTGACCCCTTTCCAACAGCGACTGTATGATGTTGAGATCCATCTTTTCACACTGAGGACAATTGAGGGACTCGTACACGACTATTACAAAAGGTTCAAATATTCACTGATGCTCAAGAATGTTCCAGACTGTTTTACCATTAACTTGACTACTATTAGCTTTAAGAAAGTGTGGTTTATTGTGGAGCGTTCAGGCCTGGGGTCTAAAATGAACACACACTGACTTCTTGCATGCTCATAAAGACATCCCACTTTATTCATGTAAACCAAGAGTATTTATACATTGATAACAGCAGTATATATCATATATAATTAATGTCCGTATCTGTTCACTCCAAATAATGTATTTGTTTATATCCCTAGAATTTCCTACCACGAAGGTAGCTGGAGACTCCCTTCACACCAGGCATTAGCATCAGGATCAGAAATTACTGTCTTATAGACTGAAGTAGGTGATGGTCCATCAAGACTTTTTGTATTTGTACAATTAAACTAACAGTTCAAATTTCATTAAAACACTCTGTGATTATTGAGCAACATTTACTGACACTGTAACATACACTACACTACACTACTGGGATTTTTTTTTACTACATTCTAGCATTCTCTTAAAGATTTGTAATCCAGGTTTGAGCTTAAATCCAAAGCTTAAATCCAAATCTTCAAAAAACAGCTAAAGACCCACCTTTTCCGTGAACACCTAACCATCTCCTAAAAAAAAAAAAAAAAAAAACACAGACTTGCACTTACACCTCTACTCTGTACACTTTGCTTCCTCTGGTATTCAATTAATGGATCTTGTATAGTAGCACTACTTGTATTGTTCCCTGCTTGATATATCGCTTTGCATATTTGTAAGTCGCTTTGGATAAAAGCGTCTGCTAAGTGAATAAATGTAAATGTAAATGTAAATCAATTTATTTCCACCACTGTTGAGAAAAACTCAAACCATTGACGTCCTTTTTGGTGAAATTTTTTGATCAGACTTTTTCTGCTACCTCAACTTTCTTTCACATTCTGTTGTATGCATTTAATTGTATAGTTATAAAATGTTTACTATTAGAAGTTGACTTGAGATGATGCTAAAGAACTTTTTTGAGGAAGATGTAATAGATTGCATGCACTAACAAGCAGGAAACTTTATAATTAATTTTAGATTTTATCAGATCTTTTACATCACATGGTCACATGACTGAAGATCATAAATTACACTTACCTTTATTCTCCTCCAGTTTTATCCTTATTCTATCTCCATCTGTCTGTGCTGTGTTTTCAGTCACACGATCCTTATATCTTCTCAATGTTCCTGAGTGTTTCTCCTCGTGTAGATCACTTCCTCAGTCTCCTTCACCACTTCATCTATTTTCCCAAAAGCTGAAGAACCTGATGTTTATCAAATGTAGATATATTCTCAATTCTGTGGTGTTTCACTTCACATTCACTGATGAATCCATGGTCTTCACCTGTAGTTATCACTATTGAGCGTTCCCTAGACAGTGGGCTGTAAGTGGCTAATACGCTTCTGACTCTGTCTTGTTCCTCATGTGTGATAAATTCTGACTGAAGCACTAACAGAAACACATAAGGTCCAGGATCAGAGAGAGAAATGCACTCTTTTACTCTCCGAGTCAGTTCCTCCTGAGAGAGGTGAGGATTATAGAGATGAGGTGTGTTGATGATGGTGATGGTTCTTCCCTCCACATGACCAGTGGCTCTCTCATTGTGCAGCTTTACTGAAAGAAGAAGATCTTCAGTCTCAAATGCAGATCTGCCCAGGATGAAGTTTCCCACTCTGTTGGTCAGAGGAACGTTTTCCCCCAGCAGCACAATTCTCACTTCAGACACTGAAACATTATCAGGAAACAAAATATGTATGATCTCTGTTCTGTGTTAACAGCTAAAGGTTCAGTGAAACAAGGTGTACTGAAATGTTTGTATTAACATTGTTATTGATGCATTTCAGTACATGGCATTATCTTGTCATCGCTTCTACATGGAAATATCCTTGTTATAACTGCTCATGACATTCAACAGAGCTCAATCTCCCTGCCATTCCTTGTCTGTGTATGCATACATTTACATACACTGTCATAAATATATGTAATATATATATATATATATATATATATATATATATATATATATATATATATATATATATATATGTACATATATATATATATATATATATATATATATATAATTGTATATATATATATTATATACTGTCATTGACATACACGTGTTATAATGACATACACTGTCATATATATATTTATATACTGTCATATAATTACACACTATATATATATCATACACTGTCATATAATGACATACACTGTCATATATATATATTATATACTGTCATTGACATACACTGTCATATATATATTATATACTGTCATATAATGACATACACTGTATCATATATATATATATTATACTGTCATTGACATACACTGTCATATATATATTATATACTGTCATATAATGACATACACTGTCATATATATATCATACACTGTCATATAATGACATGCACTGTCATATATATATCATACACTGTCATATAATGACATACACTGTCATATATATATCATACACTGTCATATAATGACATACACTGTCATATATATATATTATATACTGTCATTGACATACACTGTCATATATATATTATATACTGTCATATAATGACATACACTGTCATATATATATATATTATATACTGTCATTGACATACACTGTCATATATATATTATATACTGTCATATAATGACATACACTGTCATATATATATCATACACTGTCATATAATGACATGCACTGTCATATATATATATTATATACTGTCATTGACATACACTGTCATATATATATTATATACTGTCATATAATGACATACACTGTCATATATATATCATACCCTGTCATATAATGACATACACTATCATATATATATATACTGTCATATAATGACATACACTTCATATATATATATTATATACTGTCATTGACATACACTGTCGTATAATGACAACACACTCCATATATATATTATATACTGTCATATAATGACATACACTGTCATATATATATCATACACTGTCATATATATATATTATATACTGTCGTATAATGACATACACTGTAATATATATATATATATATATATATATATATATATATATATATATATATATATATATATATATATTACATACTGTCATATAATGACATACACTGTCACATATATATTATATATTGTCATATAATGACATACACTGTCATATATATATATATATATATATATATATATATATATATATATATATATATATTATATACTGTCATTGACATACACTGTCATATATATATTATATACTGTCATATAATGACATACACTGTCATATATATATCATACACTGTCATATAATGACATACACTTCATATATATATCATACACTGTCATATATATATCCTACACTGTCATATAATGACATACACTGTCATATATATATATATATTATATACTGTCATATAATGACATACACTGTCATATATATTATATACGGTCATATAATGACATACACTGTCATATATATTATATACTGTCATATAATGACATACACTGTCATATATATTATATACTTAATAAAAATTTTTTTTTAACTCTTTTATTTTTTTTTTTTATTATATACTCTTTGTATAAAATACCTTTATTTTTTTTTTTCTTTATATTATACATACACTGTTATATATATATCATACATCTGTTATATAGTATATACTGTCGTATATATATATATATATATATATATATATATATATATATATATATATATATATATATATATATATATATATATATATATATTATATAGTATGACATACACTGTCATATATATATCATACACTGTCATATAATGACATACACTGTCATATATATATCATACACTGTCATATAATGACATACACTGTCATATATATATTTGTGCTCCTTTTTTTTTTTATTTGTATATATATATATATATATATATATATATATATATATATATATATATATATATATATATATATATTTATATACTGTCATTGACATACACTGTCATATATATATTATATACTGTCATATAATGACATACACTATCATATATATATCATACACTGTCATATATATATCCTACACTGTCATATAATGACATACACTGTCATATATATATATATATTATATACTGTCATATAATGAAATACACTGTCATATATATTATATACTGTCATATAATGACATACACTGTCATATATTTATTATATACTGTCATATAATGACATACACTGTCATATATATTATATACTGTCATATAATGACATACACTGTCATATATATTATATACTGTCATATAATGACATACACTGTCATATATATATATACTGTCATATAATGAAATACACTGTCATATATATTATATACTGTCATATAATGACATACACTGTCATATATATATTATATACTGTCATATAATGACATACACTGTCATATATATATATATTATATACTGTCATATAATGAAATACACTGTCAATATATTATATACTGTCATATAATGACATACACTGTCATAAATAATATGTCATATATATATTATATACTGTCATGTAATGACATACACTGTCATATATATATTATATACTGTCATATAATGAAATACACTGTCATATATATTATATACTGTCATATAATGACATACACTGTCATATATATATTATATACTGTCATATAATGACATACACTGTCATATATATATTATATACTGTCATATAATGAAATACACTGTCATATATATTATATACTGTCATATAATGACATACACTGTCATATATATATTATATACTGTCATATAATGACATACACTGTCATATATATATTATATACTGTCATGTAATGACATACACTGTCATATATATATTATATACTGTCATGTAATGACATACACTGTCATATATATATTATATACTGTCATATAATGAAATACACTGTCATATATATTATATACTGTCATATAATGACATACACTGTCATATATATATTATATACTGTCATATAATGAAATACACTGTCATATATATTATATACTGTCATGTAATGACATACACTGTCATATATATATATTATATACTGTCATATAATGAAATACACTGTCATATATATTATATACTGTCATATAATGACATACACTGTCATATATATATTATATACTGTCATATAATGACATACACTGTCATATATATATTATATACTGTCATGTAATGACATACACTGTCATATATATATTATATACTGTCATATAATGACATACACTGTCATATATATATATATATTATATACTGTCATATAATGACATACACTGTCATATATATATATTATATACTGTCATATAATGAAATACACTGTCATATATATATTATATACTGTCATATAATGACATACACTGTCATATATTTATTATATACTGTCATATAATGAAATACACTGTCATATATATTATATACTGTCATATAATGAAATACACTGTCATATATATATTATATACTGTCATATAATGACATACACTGTCATATATATATTATATACTGTCATATAATGACATACACTGTCATATATATATATATATTATATACTGTCATATATACATACACTGTCATATATATATATATTATATACTGTAATATAATGAAATACACTGTCATATATATATTATATACTGTCATATAATGACATACACTGTCATATATTTATTATATACTGTCATATAATGAAATACACTGTCATATATAATATATACTGTCATATAATGAAATACACTGTCATATATATATTATATACTGTCATATAATGACATACACTGTCATATATATATTATATACTGTCATATAATGACATACACTGTCATATATATATCATACACTGTCATATATATATCCTACACTGTCATATAATGACATACACTGTCATATATATATATATATATATATATTATATACTGTCATATAATGACATACAATGTCATATATATATATTATATACTGTCATATAATGAAATACACTGTCATATATATATCCTACACTGTCATATAATGACATACACTGTCATATATATATATATATATATATATTATATACTGTCATATAATGACATACAATGTCATATATATATATATATACTGTCATATAATGAAATACACTGTCATATATATATTATATACTGTCATATAATGACATACACTGTCATATATATATTATATACTGTCATATAATGACATACAATGTCATATATTATATACTGTCATATAATGACATACCTGTCATATATATTATATACTGTCATATAATGACATACACTGTCATATATATATTATATACTGTCATATATATATATATATATTATATACTCATATAATGACATACAATTATATATATATATTATATACTGTCATATAATAAATACACTGTCATATATATATACTGTCATATAATGACATACACTGTCATATATTTATTATATACTTATATAATGAAATACACTGTCATATATATTATATACTGTCATATACTATATATTATACATAATCATATATATTATACTGTCATATAATGACATACACTATATATATATATATATACTGTCATGTAATGACATACACTGTCATATATATATATATAACTGTCATATAATGACATACACTGTCATATATATATTATATACTGTCATGTAATGACATACCTTCATATATATTATATACTGTCATATAAGTACCTGTCATATATATATTATATACTGTCATATAATATTACACTGTCATATATATTATATACTGTCATATAATGAAATACACTGTCATATATATTATATACTGTCATATAATACATACATTCATATATATATTATATACTGTCATATAATGAAATACACTGTCATATATATATTATATACTGTCATATAATGACATACACTGATATATATATATTATATACTGTCATATAATGACATACACTGTCATATATATTATATACTGTCATGTAATGACATACACTGTCATATATATTATATACTGTCATATAATGAAATACACTGTCATATATATTATATACTGTCATATAATGACATACACTGTCATATATATATTATATACTGTCATATAATGAAATACACTGTCATATATATATTATATACTGTCATATAATGACATACACTGTCATATATATATTATATACTGTCATATAATGAAATACACTGTCATATATATTATATACTGTCATATAATGACATACACTGTCATATATATATTATATACTGTCATATAATAATACTGTCATATATATTATATACTGTCATGTATGACATACACTGTCATATATATTATATACTGTCATATAATGAAATACACTGTCATATATATTATATACTGTCATATAATGAAATATACTGTCATATATATTATATACTGTCATATAATGACATACACTGTCATATATATTATATACTGTCATGTAATGACATACACTGTCATATATATATTATATACTGTCATATAATGACATGCACTGTCATATATATATATGTATATTATATACTGTCATGTAATGACATACACTGTCGTATAATGACATACACTGTCATATATATTATATACTATCACATAATGACATACACTGTCATATATATATTATATACTGTCATATAATGACATACACTGTCATATATTTATTGTATACTGTCATATAATGACATACACTGTCATATATATATCATACACTGTCATATAATGACTTACACTGTCATATATATTATACACTATCGTATAATGACATACACTGTCATATATATATCATACACTGTCATATAATGACATACACTGTCATATATATATATATATATATATATATATATATATATATATATATATATATATATATATATATTATATACTGTCATGGACATACACTGTCATATATATTATACACTGTCATATAATGACATACACTGTCACATATATATTATATACTGTCATATAATGACATACACTGTCATATACATATATATATTATATACTGTCATGGACATACACTGTCATATATATTATACACTGTCATATAATGACATACACTGTCACATATATATCATACACTGTCATATAATGACATACACTGTCATATATATCATACACCTCATATATATCATACACTGTCATATAATGACATACACTGTCATATATATATTATATACTGTCATATAATGACATACACTGTCATATATATATATATAATATATACTGTCATGGACATACACTGTCATATATATTATACACTGTCATATAATGACATACACTGTCACATATATATCATACACTGTCATATAATGACATACACTGTCATATATATCATACACTGTCATATATATCATACACTGTCATATAATGACATACACTGTCATATATATATTATATACTGTCATATAATGACATACACTGTCATATATATCATACACTGTCATATATATATTATATACTGTCATATAATGACATGCACTGTCATATATATATATTATATACTGTCATATAATGACATCATATATATATATTTATATACATCACTTATATTATATATTATATAATAACACTGTCATATATATATATTATATACTGTCATATAATGACTTACACTGTCATATATATCATACACTGTCATATAATGACATACACTGTCACATATATATTATATACTGTCATATAATGACATACACTGTCATATATATATTATATACTGTCATATAATGACATACACTGTCATATATATATTATATACTTCATTTAATGACATACACTGTCTTATATATATCATACACTGTCATATATATATTATATACTGTCATTGACATACACTGTCATATATATATTAAATACTGTCATTGACATACACTGTAATATAATGACATACACTGTCATATATATTATATACTGTCATATAATGACATGCACTGTCATATATATATTATATACTGTCATATAATGACATACACTGTCATATATATATTATATACTGTCATATACGACATACACTGTCATATATATTATATACTGTCATATAATGACATACACTGTCATATATATATATATATATATATATATATATATATATATATATATATATATATAATATTATATACTGTCATTGACATACACTGTAATATAATGACATACACTGTCATATATATTATACACTATCGTATAATGACATACACTGTCATATATATATTATATACTGTCATGTAATGACATACACTGTCGTATATATATTATATACTGTCATGTAATGACATACACTGTCGTATATATATTATATACTGTCATATAATGACATAGACTGTCATATATATTATATACTGTCGTATAATGACATACACTGTCATATATATATATATATTATATACTGTCATTGACATACACTGTAATATAATGACATACACTGTCATATATATTATACACTATCGTATAATGACATACACTGTCATATATATATTATATACTGTCATGTAATGACATACACTGTCGTATATATATTATATACTGTCATATAATGACATACACTGTCATATATATTATATACTGTCATGTAATGACATACACTGTCATTCTTTGTATTCCTGTTTGGTGCTGGTATTTTGATGATCTCTGATATTGATGATATTTGATGATATTTTGATTTTGTTGACTTTTGGGCTGTTTTTCATGAACAGTGTGTTTTTACAGGAAAAACAAACACAAAAAACAAACTGCACATGTCCTCCCTCTTGAGTGTGCACTTGAGTATATTGTATATAATATAAATTAACATTCTTTTCACACGGTTGACATTTCTGTATTATAAATTCTTTATTCTAATATTTTGAGATGCTGGATTTCTTTTTATTTCCATGAGCTGAAAGCAGTAATCATCAAGACTAAAACAAAAACAAAAATGCTTGAAATATTTCACTCTGTGTAATGAATCTAGAATATATGAACGTTCACATTTCGAATTAAATTACAGGAAAAGAAAATGAATTTTTCCACTGTAGTAAAATATTTTTGAGATGCACCTAGTAGTTAAACACACTAACACAGTCAAAATCAAGAGAAAAGAGGTGAGTTTTCTAATGAGATTTAAAGACATCAAGGGTAGTACAGGCTCTGATATGAAGAGACAAACCGTTTCTGCAACAGAGAAAGCCCTATCTCCTTTTGATATTAAGCGAGATGTAGGAATAATTAAATAGAAAAACTCTTTAGATAGAAAATGTTTTTTTATTGTTGAAGGAGTTCCGCATTGTAGGGAGGTGCCAAGCCATTTAGACCCTTAAAAACAAATAATAAAACCTTTTGAATGATTGAATTCTGAATTTAACTGGGAGCCAGTGCAGAGATGCACACAGGTGATATACTAGCGCTGTACACAGGGAGCCCAGCAGAAGGCGCTTGTGGCACGGGGTTTCGCCATCGGAACGAACCACGTGACCTTTGTTTTGGTTTTCCTTCCTGATTTGACGCGGTGTTTGGTATTTCAGTTAATCATGCTTAGTTTGAGTAACGCCGGGTATTTATTTAAGGCTTCAGAGCAACGGCACGGTATTAGATAGCTAGAAGTAGCAGTTTGGTTCACAAGTAGTATGTGTTGTAGCGGTTCCAGGTTTAGCTATTAAATGTACATGATCACAAACCAAGCACGTAGTTGAAAAAATCAAAAAACAAAAAAACACCTTGCTACCCATTTAACATTACTTGCATATTATTCCATCCTGCTTTCTACGTCCTGTTGCTCAGCCAGTCACTCAGCTCCAGCCAAAAGAGTATCTAGCTACGTCCAGTATACTGTACATACAAGAACTCTGTATACCGTCATTATCATGCTCCATGCTCATTAAGAAAAACACTAAAAAAGTCAATAATAGCTGACTTAGTTAATGAGCTTACCAAACCATGGTAATGAGGATGGGACTCTCAAATATCACTAAAATACTACATCCTCCTCTCTCTGAAAAAACAGGTAGAAACTACACAATATGCCTTTACCACCTTCAATGTATTCATTAAATTAGTGTACAGTAACCATTTCAACTCTTAAAAGGGCACACACAGGTAAATAAAGGTCAATTCTATAATGCACTGTTCAAAAACACCTATTCATTCATAGATTTATAAATCATAGGATAAGACACAATATCACCTCAGGATAGTGTGAAGTTAATGATACTCACTTGATGGAAGTAATATTGGCAGGCTATGCCATCTCTGACGGCGTAATAAACCTGTGAGGGAAACATGAATTATATAAAATACATAAATTAAAGTTTGCGCTTATGTCTATACATATTTAATATATGAATTTTTCTAACTAGGTGTCGCTAGTTTGGTGTCGCTAGCCAAGAGGAAGCATGGCTAAGCTTTCACGGTACGTGTTTTGCGGCTACAATGCCATGTAGAGTTCATTATCTTTCCTTCTGCTCAGATTATGTTCACGTAAACTGGAACTCATATAGACATTTCCACACCTTGTTTTCCTGCTCAGCATCAGAGGATGTTTCTGTTTCAGTTTCAACCCATTTACTGGTTTTAAAAAAAGGCACTGACTGTGAGCTAGTGTTGGGCAGAACTGAGAGACTGAAAGAAAATAAGATGAGAGTTTCCACGTATTTTCCTGTAAACGTAGTGTGATTGACCTCGTCTCTGTTCACTGCAGATATAAAATTACAGCCGTGTTCTTTTACTGACGTTCAGTTACGTAGTGACGAACCGCTCCAAGTGGAGAATTATTCAGGGCTAAAGAAAAATCTTCAGGCCAAAACGTGATTTATTTTTAAATGCATTTTACTTCGTTTTCTTTTCTTAACGATGAACTTGTAAGACAAGTCACAATTTTATAGCCATCAGTAATTGTAATCAAACTACATACATTTAAAATGTAATGCGTTATATTACTGCATTACCCGAAAAAGTCATTAGACTACAGTTACACGTTATACCCAACTCTGTCCATGACAGAAATGTATGTGATGAAGCTAACAAATTTATACAACATAAAATGTCAGAAAGATGCCTGCTGTTGATAAATTCCAGTGGTGACGTTTTACAATGCGAGTACATAGTCATGTGGTTAGTCCTTACCAGTGCCCAATCTCGTGTACTGTACTGATTCATGACCTAGGGAGCTGATTAAGATGTACCTGTCTTTCTTCCAGTGTGTGGTGACATCTGCATAAAAAAATCACAGACACGTGCATCCTGACTGAAACGATGAGACGAGTGCTGAGTTTAGTTAAAAACAGTCAGTAAATTAGTCTGTAATTGTATCATAGGAGGACGGAGAATAAACTGTCACGGCTGTCCCAAAAAAACATTCCCAGTGGAGCTCCTGTTAAATAGTCCTATAAAACCTGGATATAGCTGAAGAGAGAAACACACACACACACACATACACACAGGTACCTGTTAGACCTTTGAACTGAGTGATTAGGTTTTTTTTGCATATGTGGTTTTACTGTTTTATTACTTTATTGTTTATCTTTTCCTTTATTGCTATTTCTATCAAATGTCACTTCAATACTTTAACACACAGTTCAAAGTACAGAACAACATGCCAGCAGGGACGACCCCACCAAACTCCCACCAACCAAGTACGTGACTGCAGTAGACATCAGGAAGACTCTGTCCAACGTTAACCCACACAAAGCTGCAGGTCCTGACAACATACCTGGCCGAGTGCTCAGGGAATATGATGATCAGCTTGCAGATGTCCTCACAGACATCTTCAACATTTCCCTGAGCCAAGCAGTTGTCCCTGTGTCCTTCATGATAGCCACCATCATCCCAGTGTTGAAGAAATCATCTGTGTCCTACCTGAATGACTACCGCCCTGTTGCACTCACACGTATCATCATGAAGTGGTTCGACGGGTTGGCATGAAATGCATAAAGAGCAGTTTTCTCACCACACTGGACCACTTAAATACACAACTACGTCCCAGCCACTCAATAGAGGATGCCATATCTGCTATCATCCATCTGTCTCTGACCCATTTGGACAAAAAGGACAACTATGTAAGGATTCTGTTCATAGACTTCAGTTCAGTGTTCAACACAATCATCCCACAACAACTGATAACAACACTGAGCTGTTGTTTTAACAACTCCCACTGTCAACTGGGTCTTTGACTTTCTGACCAGGAGACCCCAGTCCATCAGGATCGGAGACTCCACCTCCAGCACCACCACACTGAACACCAGCGCTGTGGAAACAGTCAAAAGCTCCAAGTTCCTTGGTGTGATCATGACTGAGGACCTCCCAAATACCACCTGCCTAGTCAAGAAGAACCAGCAGCGCATTCATTTTGTGCAGAGGCTGAAGAGAGCCAAATTTCCACCTCCAATCCTCACCTTCTTATACAGAGAGTCGACAGAGAGCGTCCTGACCAGCCTCCTACTGCAAGACCATACAGCAAATTGTGAGACCAGCTGAAGAGATAATCAGAGTCTCTCTACCCACCATGGACACTTCTGTCAACAACTGCTGCATCCGCAAAGCCACCAGTATTGCAGACGACCCCTCACACCTTTTTCATAAACTGTTCACCCTCCTGTTATCTGGAAGAAGGTACAGGAGCATCCATGTCACCACCAGCAGACTCCACAACAGTTTCTTCCATGAAGCAGTCAGATTACTCAACACCCTGCTGCCTCCCAATCCTCACCTGTGCTAGTCAAACACCTACAATGACTCGAAGCACTGCACATGTTCTAACCCAGTACGTCTCAGTCCTGCTGCACACCTGCACTTTACACAGCTGCATCAGTCACTTCTATGTTATGGAACTCGTTTTTGCTGCCGGTGTTGCTGCTATAGTTGTGCTGCTACTTCACACAATAGATTTCAGTTTACAGCCCATGTTCTGTGTATTTGGACTTTATGTAGTTCTGGGTAGTTTCTGTCCTGTTCTGTGTACTTATTGTCCTGCACACTCTCACACTTGTGTATTTGTACTTTATGTAGTTCTGGATACTGTTCTGTGTTGCAACATCGTCCTGAAGAAACAACATTTTGTTCCAATGTATACAGGTTATACAGAGGATTGAAAATAAAATCCCACCTGACATCACAATACTGTAACTGCTGTGACATCATTCTAATAAAACTCAAATTGATAACAGGAAAAAAGGCAGCAAAGTAAGATATAGTTGAATTTGATAGGACAGTGCTTTGCTGAAGGCTTACGGATAAAAACTTTTAAATATTTTATACTATATTTATATTTTATATATTATATATATATATATATATATATATATATATATATATATATATATATATATATATAAACTTTTTGTGTTGCTGTTTTCCAAGGGTTATCACTTAATATCCATTTTAACACGCTGTAAGTTACAGGGTACATTTGATGTCACACTGTTGAGTTTCAGGAGAATTTCACTTCATGCACCGTGAAGCCACCAGATTTCACCAACACACTTTTTTAATACACTTGTATTTTAATGAAAGACGACTGAAATCATGAAATTTGATTCTTACCTTTACTCGACGCCATTCCGTGACAGCGCCGACATCAAAAGTGAAAACAGGTTTTAGTTACCTGCAATTAATGACCTTTGTACTTGTACTTTGTACTGGGTAGAAGACAGATAAAACTGTTTACGGGAAATGAGCAGACATAAATGTGTAAACATGAAATTTCTACAAATACTATTTAATCAAACATTGTTTTCCTAAAACAATCTTAATATAAGTTAGTATCTAATTTCTCCTAAACCTGACTCATTATACTGACAAAGTGTTTCATCTGGATTTTCTGTACAGACTGCTGCCGTTACTGCCCCACCCTTAGATTAGAGAATGTCTATAATCCATTTATGGATTTCATTTGTGCCAGATGTTTCAGATTAAAGTAATTTAATCAGCAAGAAAAATATTAATTAACCATACACTCCATAATATAATATGCAGTCATCTTTCCCAAAAAAGTAAACCAACATTCAGGATCCAGGTGGAAAAAAGTACCCCCTTCCTCAATTGTCACTTTATTTGGGTAAATTTGACCATGTTTTATTAAGTAATGTTTACCTATTTTCGTATTTAATATCTGCAGTGCACATGTGGTAAATCTTACCTAATATTTTTATCAAGCCATTTTTACCCCTTTATTTTTTGTACTTTTAAAAGTATTATACTAAATTATTTCTTAGTTTTAATTTATTTCTTCATTTTCATATGATTCATTTACATGTGATTCATTTACAAGTGATTCATTTTAAGTGATTCATTTTAAGTGATTCGATTTATTTTACAAGTGAGCATTTAAAGAGCTCGATATCTAAAAGGCCCTGAGTATAAAGGCACAATGATGTACAGTTATGTGCTGGAACAATTCCGGACAAATCAGGTAGGATATGAAGCAGTTTAATCTGATTTAATCTGATTTAAGTCTGATTTAAGTCCAATATTTATATATAATTTACACTAAACCGTCGTTTTTTTTCACTGGGACCCCATACTCATATGGACTGAAGATGACCCGGTCACCACAGAGTTGCCAAAACAAAGACACTGCCAGAGGAGAGGGAGACACACCGGGTGCTGGTAAGACTAAAGCACCACGCCAACTACCCGCTGCGTCCAAGTGTTCTACTAGCAAATGTACCATCCTTGGATAACAAACAGTGCGAGCTGAGAGTAAGAATGTCCTTCCAACCTGAGACTGCAACATCACCTGAACATTAACTGAAGCTCTTGACCTGGATCTGCATGATTTTATACATTGTGCTGCTGCCACATGAGTGTACAGGTGTTTTAATAAAGTAGATAGCGATTGTACATTTTTATCATAAAAAAAAATATTAAATAGCAGGAAACAGACTATTGTTTGTTAATCTTTTATGTTTTTGTAATGTGTTTGTAGTCTACTAGGAGTTCCCAGAGTAATCAATGTAATATTTCCCAAAAGTACTTTTAAAAGTATTATACTAAATTATTTCTAAATAAAATCTAAAATCGAATTCTGTTAATGCTGTTTTAATAACTCACATGGTTTGATGATCTGTTTTCCAGATTTCACTTGTAGTGACATCGGGTAGGTTTACCAACACTGACACACATATTCACAGCCAAATACATTATTTATAGTGTAATATACACTTACCAACCACACTGTTAGGAACAGTACACCTGATTATTCTTAGTTATCCAATAAACCAATCATGTGGCAGCAGCGCAATCAAACCAGATGCCGATGTAGACACAGGTCAAAAGCTTCAGATAATATTCACATCAAACATCAGAATGGGGGAAATGGGATGATCTGAGCATGTCAGAAAATGCTGTTCTTGGATTTTCACATGAAGCAGTCTCTAGAGTTGGCAGAATGGCAAAGCGTTGGCAAAACGATGATAACTCTAATAATCACTCTTTACAACCATGGTGAGTAGAAAAGCATCTCAGCATGTACAAAACATGAGGTGGAAGGACTACAACAGCAGAAGACCACACTGTAATCCACTTCTGTCAGCTAAGAACAAGAATATGAGGCTATTATGGGCACAGACTCAACCAAACTGAACAGATGACTATGGAGAAGGTGGGTGATTCCCTCGCTTATTTCCAATCATCAGCTGTTCAGTTTGGATGAGTCTGTGCCCATGACAGCCTCGGATTCCTGTTCATGACTGACAGGAGTGGAACCTATTGTGGTCTTCAGCTGTTGTATTTATACTTTTTAATCAACATTTGTATAAAGGACAAGGGTTGTAGACAGAAAATATATCAAGGGATAATAGATCCAAGATGGCGCTGTGCATGTGGCCGCCTGTCACAGCAACTCTGAATCAATCAATCAATCAATAGTCAAGGGTTAATTCATAGCCAAATATACAGTAGTAAAGTACCAAAGAAAATACCAGAGATAAAGAAAAACAAGGGGAGAAATTAGGGACAACTGGAACATAAATCACTTACATACAACACCCCTTCCCTCAGAACAGAAGCAAATAAAGAACTAAAAAATACATAAAAACATCTAAATGTGAGTATACATTCAGAGTTTTAGTAGCTTTTTGTTACTGGAAGCTTGATATATCTCTTTGAAAGTGAGGGGGAAATGGGTTTTAATACCTCATAATTATGGATAAAATCGTTGGCAAGTAAAATCATTCAGTACTAATGTAGGTCCTGGGTGCAGCCCTGCTGATGTCCAGACTCTCAGGGATAATCACCCACTAACAATATCCAGGTTAGACCTGATGGTTTCATTACTTGCTCTCGGTTAAACCCCGTGGTTAACACACACATGGTTTGTAGTGGTTTGTAGTCATGGAAAATGTCCTGTAACTTCTCCTCGGACAGAGAGTTCAGGTCAGGTGGAAGCGATGTGCTCGGTAATTCATTACGTTTCCTAACCTACACATTCCACTACACACCGAGTTATAAACCTCCCAAACCCGTGTCACACTGATCTAACCTGAGAAGAAACATGATGTGGGTCTGTTCGTGCTGATAGAGCACTTTAAAACGGAGTGTGTGTGTGTGTGTGTGTGTAAACACTAAAACCCGTCCTGCTGGGAAGGAGTGTATAAGGAGAGCGATATTCCTCCATCAGTCCTGGACGGGAAGGTGAACCTCCATGAGTCCTGACCCCGAAGTGTAAACCATCCAACATGGCCGCCCTCAGCGCTCCACTCCGGACATGTCGGAGCATTTTAAAGAGCTCCGATATCTAAAAGGCCCTGAGTATAAAGGCACAATGATGTACAGTTATGTGCTGGAACAATTCCGGACAAATCAGGTAGGATATGAAGCAGTTTAATCCGATTTAAGTCTGATTTAAGTCCGAGCTGCTGACCTTCATGAGGAACTCGCTCACACACCGCTCCAGCTCGGCCTGCACTAAACTCTTCACCTAATAATACTATTACTGTAGAAATGTGTTCATCTCAGCCTCGGTGTCTCTAATGTGTCCGATCTAATCAGACACAGATAACACTAATGACGTTAGATCTGCGTGACGTGCTACAGCGCGCGCCCTAAAGGACTTTTAAATTTACCATGGCAACGGCTCTCTCTCTGTCTCGCGCCTTTAAACGCTGAGGTAAAAGAATTGCTAATATGCTAACATGAATGTGGTAATAAATAAAGCACTGTAATGACAGATTATATATAAATAATGACATCACAGTGCTTTCTTACAGAGGGTATGGTGATGAAACACATTAAATCCATTAGAAGATCTATTTTATTTTATTCTGATGGTCATCATCTGCTCCTGAAAAGCTCTGCTGGCATCCAATAATAACCTGGAGACCCCTAATGGACACGTTCAGAGGTCAAAGGGAATATTAATGGAAACCATTAAACCGGTTCCCATGAAGGTCTGTTATACACTGGGACCCTCAGGGATACCGGTGAAGGATTAGTGTGTGTGTGTGTGTGTGTGTGTGTGTGTGTGGTTGTGGTTTAAACTCGTTCTTATGACTGAATTGTACTATATTGGGTGTGGACTACCCTACATGTCCAATTTGGAGTTTATTTCCCTCCTGCGTAGGCTTCCTCACTATTTCTGGTTAAACTGGAGAATCCAAAATGGTGATTTAGTCACTTGAGTTAATCTCGTAGTCTATTGTATAGGATATTATATAATGTACCTTACATCTCACAGGGCTCTGTTTGGGTTTCAGTGATCTAATGCACAAAAATAAGGGATGAAATGGTGTTCTGTATCTCACGTGCACTGTATCTCCTGTGCACTGTATGTAGAATATTCGTGTAGAAAGCCCAGAGGTCAGCTGGTGGTTCTTACTGAAGTGTTAAATCCTGGGCATTACTACTCATTGTTTATCGTTTGTTTTACATTCAAAATGAAACTTTACTATGGTTACGAGTTTGGTGATAACAAGTAGGACTTTTGTTTTGAAACCACCCATTTTTCAAGTGATCAGAATTATAGGAACATGTGACTGACAGGTGTATCTTGTTGCCTAGGTGACCTCAGTTAGATTGTTTAAACAATCAGTGGCGCTATTGTCTAATCTTGGTTTGAGCCCTGGGTATTTCACCTGTGAAGATGAACTGCTGTCTGCGGGAGAAACACAAGCCATGTTGTAGCCGAGAAATGAGGGAAAGTCATTAAGAACCACTGCACACGCACTAGGTGTAAATAATACAAATGTCATGAAAAAGAAAGTCCTAGTACAGTTGGCCCAACCATTCCAATACTTTCGGAGGGAACTGTATGCTATGATAGCATAAATTGCCAGATGTATTTCTTCAGCTGTTACATCTCAAATGACCCATTCCCCCACCTGTTCATTAGACAAGTGTACTATGTGCTGTTCTCCATTTTGTGTCCAGTACTGTGTTCACTGTAGAACAGATTTAATACCCTGGGGGGCTGAACATTTTATTCAGCCCCCTTCGTGCACTACGTAGGGTATAAAACATGTCCTACAGTGAACTAGATGTCCATCAGGAAGTCTACAGTGTAACGTTCTATATGAATTGATTGGTGTGTACGTGTTTAGGTGACCAGCGAAGCGTACTGCCGTGCTCGAGAGGGAGGCGGTCCACATGTCTCACACATACCTGTGTTTGCTGGAGTCGACACGGCATCATCTAGAGCTGCATAATTATTACCACGGGAAAGGAAGCGCTCTACACAGGAAGCGGCCAGTCTTGTAGGACTGCGCTTACCCACGCAGCCTGGTGGTAAGGGCTGGGAGGACTGAGAGAAAGAGGCACGTGGATGTCCGGCTGTCAGTCAGACTTCCTTTAAATGTACAGTGTGTGTACCAATTTGTAAACATTGTTTTGTCTTCACATAAATAAAGATTATTCTGACTTCTTTGTAGTGTTCTTTTAAAAATATACACGTGTAAGGGGCAACGTTAGCGTTCTACTCATCCCCCACCTTTGTGTTGATAAACGAGCACGAGGTTTCCTGCAAGGTTGCAGAAGAAACTAATATTTTACACACACGAACTGTATTGCGTTTAATGGTTTTGTGGGTTACCCTTTCTAACCCAAAAACAAGTAATTCATTCATTTTTTCTTTTTTTTTTTTTTATTTTACAAATTTTTTTACATAGAAAAAAAATAAATTAAATAAATAAATAAATAATAAACCCACTACCCCTTAAAAAAAAAAAAACCTTTTTTTTCTACCATAATAAAAAAAAATTCATTAACCACCTGCAATAAGTGTTTTATATGTTTTAGTTAACAATGATACCAAGCGAAGCATCCAGGTAGATAATGTAAATAAAGTTAATTACTTCATTCTAATCACCAGGAAAAAATTTTTTTTTTTTTTTTTTTTATAATTATATATTTTTTTTTTTTTTTTTTTTATTATTATTTTTTTTTTTATTTTTTTTTTTTTTTTTTTTTTTTTTTTTTAATAATTAACAAGAAGCATATTATTTTTTTAATTAATTTATTTTTTTTTTTTATTACCAACAGTACAGTTTGATGGGTTCTAGTGGACTCTAAAATTCACCCTCTGCAACATAAACAACACACACACAAGCGTTAAAAAAAAATAATATATTTATTTAGATATAAAAAAAAAAAATTTAAACCCACCCCCTCCATAAAAGAGAAAGGAATGGTGTTAACAATCAAACGTAAACATGGATATGATAGAGAGAGTCAATAATCATACAGTGATAATAAAAAAAACTGAAAAAGCAAAAAAGGATTTACTATGAATATTAAAGTTAATACTTGTTATTTGTGTATTTTGTTTAGGTGTGTTTAATCACGGTGGTGAATAATCTGGTTAATGCAGTATCAATGCTATTGGTTATAAACATGATCTCACACACATACTATCATCAGTCCCCACCCCACACACACACACACACACACACACCCCCCCCCCCCCCCACACACACACACACAAAGGGAGAGATACAATACATATATATTTATAAGATTTGCCCGGGGTCTAATATCCAGTACAAGTCAATCTGAGAAATGCTGTGATGTCATAACCGTGCTGCCGTGTGACTTCACAGGAAGGGGTGGGGTTTAGTTGTTCTTCTTTCTGGTTGGTTCTGAGGAGGAAAGTATGGAGGAGGCTGATCCTGAGAGAGAGAAAAAGAAGAAACACACGTGTTAGTGATGTGTGTACCTAAAGTTCTCATGGCAACACGAACACGTATAGGTGATGTACTGATTGGACTTAAAGTGGTGGGAGGTCATTTTACTATATATATATATATATATATATACACACGCGTGTGTGTGTACCATTGGCATGTAGACGTTGTGTGGGTTGGTGGGATTGTAGTAAGCACTGCCAGCTGCCTCGGTTGCTTTAGCATTACCAGGAACAACTGATCCAGACAGAGAGAGAGAGAGAGAGAGAGAGGGGGGCAGAAAGAGAGAGAGAGGCGAGTTAGTGTATGAGAAATGTTTTAACAGTAAAAAGAAAATAATCACAACCACAGTAAATGTGTGTGTGTGTGTGTGTGTGTGTGTGAGTGAGCATGTGTGAGAGAGAGAGATACCTGGAGGAGGGTTCCAGTTCTGAGGAGGTCCAGGGTATGGAGGAGGTGGAGCCATGTAGGGTGGAACTGTGGGATACATGCCTACACACACACACACACACACACACACACACACACACACACACACAACACACAAACACACACATGGGCTTTACATAGTGTATTACAGTATATTAAACTGAGGGAACAATAGGGCGGTCACAATGGGGTCTCACAGCAGTCACTATGGAGTCTCACAGCAGTCACTATGGAGTCTCAGAGCGGTCACTAGGGAGTCTCACAGCGGTCACTAGGAGTCTCACAGCTGTCACTAGGGTCTCACAGCGGTCACTAGGGAGTCTATGGAGTCTCACAGCGTCACTATGGAGTCTCACAGCGGTCACTAGGGAGTCTCACAGCAGTCACTAGGGAGTCTCACAGCAGTCACTAGAGTCTCACAGCAGTACTAGGGTCTCACAGCGGTCACTAGGGAGTCTCACAGCGGTCACTAGGGAGTCTCACAGCAGTCACTAGAGTCTCACAGAGTCATAGGGTCTCACAGCAGTCACTAGGAGTCTATGAGTCTCACAGCGGTCACTAGGGGTCTAGCGGTCACTAGAGTCTCACAGCAGTCACTAGGAGTCTCACAGCAGTCACTAGGGAGTCTATGGAGTCTCACAGCGGTCACTAGGAGTCTCACAGCAGTCACAAGGGAGTCTCACAGCAGTCACTATGGGTCTCACAGCGGTCACTAGGGAGTCTCACAGCAGTCACTATGAGTCTCTCGCGGTCACTATGGAGTCTCACAGGTCACTAGGGTCTACAGCAGTACTAGGGGTCTCACGGGTCACTAGGGAGTCTCACAGCAGTCACTAGGGAGTCTCACAGCAGTCACTAAGGAGTCTCACAGCAGTCACTATGGAGTCTACAGCAGTCACTAGGGAGTCTCACAGCAGTCACTATGGAGTCTCACAGCGGTCACTAGGGAGTCTCACAGCAGTCACTATGGAGTCTCACAGCGGTCACTAGGGGAGTCTCACAGACTTTCACTAGGGAGTCTCACAGCGGTCACTAGGAGTCTCACAGCGGTCACTAGGGAGTCTCACAGCAGTCACTAGAGTCTATGGAGTCTCACAGCAGTCACTATGGAGTCTCACAGCGGTCACTAGGGAGTCTCACAGCAGTCACTATGGAGTCTCACAGCGGTCACTAGGGAGTCTCACAGCGGTCACTAGGGAGTCTCACAGCGGTCACTAGGGAGTCTCACAGCGGTCACTAGGAGTCTCAAAGCGGTCACTAGGGTCCTGAGGAGTCTCACAGCAGTCACTATGGAGTCTCACAGCGGTCACTAGTCTCGAGTCTCACAGCAGTCACTAGGGAGTCTCACAGCAGTCACTTGGGAGTCTCACAGCAGTCACTAGGGAGTCTCACAGCGTCACTAGGGAGTCTCACAGCAGTCACTAGGAGTCTATAGGGTCTAACAGCAGTCACTAGGGGGTCTCACAGCAGTCACTATGGAGTCTCACAGCAGTCACTAGGGAGTCTCACAGCAGTCACTAGGGAGTCTCACAGCGGTCACTAGGGAGTCTCACAGCGGTCACTAGGGAGTCTCACAGCGGTCACTAGGGAGTCTCACAGCAGTCACTAGGGAGTCTATGGAGTCTCACAGCGGTCACTAGGGAGTCTCACAGCGGTCACTAGGGAGTCTCACAGCGGTCACTAGGGAGTCTCACAGCGGTCACTAGGGAGTCTCACAGCAGTCACTAGGGAGTCTATGGAGTCTCACAGCAGTCACTATGGAGTCTCACAGCGGTCACTAGGGAGTCTCACAGCAGTCACTAGGGAGTCTCACAGCAGTCACTAGGGAGTCTCACAGCAGTCACTAGGGAGTCTCACAGCAGTCACTAGGGAGTCTCACAGCAGTCACTAGGAGTCTCACAGCAGTCACTAGGAGTCCTCGCAGCGTCACTAGGGAGTCTCACGCGGTCACTAGGGAGTCTATGGAGTCTCGCACGGTCACTATGGAGTCTCAACAGCGGTCACTAGGAGTCTCACAGCAGTCACTAGGGAGTCTCACAGCAGTCACTAGGGGAGTCTCACAGCAGTCACTAGGGAGTCTCACAGCAGTCACTAGGGAGTCTCACAGCAGTCACTAGGGAGTCTATGGAGTCTCACAGCAGTCACTATGGAGTCTCACAGCGGTCACTAGGGGAGTCTCACAGCGGTCACTAGGAGTCTCACAGCGGTCACTAGGGAGTCTCACAGCAGTCACTAGGAGTCCACAGCAGTCACTATGGAGTCTCACAGCGGTCACTAGGAGTCTCACAGCGGTCACTAGGGAGTCTCACAGCGGTCTTCAAGGGAGTCTATGAGTCTCACAGCAGTCACTATGGAGTCTCACGGTCACTAGGGAGTCTATGGAGTCTCACAGCGGTCACTAGGGAGTCTATGGAGTCTCACAGCGGTCACTGAGGGATCTCACAGCAGTCACTAGGGAGTCTCACAGCAGTCACTAGGAGTCTCACAGCAGTCACTAGGGAGTCTCACAGCAGTCACTAGGGAGTCTATGGAGTCTCTAACGGTCACTAGGGAGTCTCACAGCGGTCACTAGGGAGTCTCACAGCGGTCACTAGGGAGTCTCACAGCGGTCACTAGGGAGTCTATGGAGTCTCACAGCGGTCACTAGGGAGTCTCACAGCGGTCACTAGGGAGTCTCACAGCGGTCACTAGGGAGTCTCACAGCGGTCACTAGGGAGTCTCACAGCGTAACTAGGGAGTCTCACAAGCGTAACTAGGGTAACTAGGGAGTAACTAGGGGTAACTAGGGAGTAACTAGGGGTAACTAGGGAGTAACTAGGGAGTCTCACAGCAGTCACTAGGGAGTCTATGGAATCTGACAGTGGTCACTAGGGAGTCTGACAGCGGTCACTAGGAAGTCTGACAGCGGTCACTAGGGAGTCTGACAGCGGTCACTAGGGAGTCTGACAGCGGTCACCATGGAGCAGTACCTGGAGCAGCAGGTGGGTAAGGGTAAGGGTTGTAGCAGGGTTGAGGCATCGCTGGACTTGCATAGCCGTTCATGTAGCCTGCAGGGGCAAAAACATTCGCTCCACTCTGTGGGGGGGCACGAGATGCTGAAACACACACACACACACACACACACACACACACAGTTTACTAAGAACACACACATACACGCTATATCCAACTTCCCACTATACACACAGCACTCACCATTGGAGGCCAGTTTAAAGAGGTGCTGTCCGAGATCGATGGCGCCTCCATTGGGGAATGACAACTTAAAATTAGCCTGACCTTCCCATCCACCTGAGACAGAGAGAGAGAGAGAGAGAGAGAAAAAGAGAGAGAGTGTCCGTTACATTGTTTATGAAAAAATACTGTAGAACTGTAATGAGAGTTCTCTCTCTCTCTCCCTCACACGCACCACCAGGTTCTGCTTTGATGATGCCCTGGATGTAGTTGGCAGAAAACACAGGCTGTTCAATGCTGCAGTTCTTCATCATGTAATACGGGAACATGAAGGAGCAGAACTTCTCCTTCATATTACTGCTCACAAACACCATCTGAGAACACACACACAAAGTTAAGAGATCAACAGCTTGAAGCACACTGGACCCGTCTCTCTATGGCTCCAGAGTGATGGCTGATTTATACTCCTGTGAGGACGCTGGGACGTAACGCGCAGACCCTCACACAGGGCGACTTATTCATACTAGCACATAACAAGTGTGTCCTGTAGGAGGCACTGTCACATAACCCACTCCGACCTCAGCGTGCTGGCTCTGACTGAGACCTGGATCCATGCTGAGAACACTGCCACACCAGCTGCCCTGGCCTCCAACTCATCCCATACCTCATGCCCTAACAGATGAGGGGGTGGTACAGGTTTGCGTCTCTTCTAAACATGAAAATTTACCTGTCTTTCTCCCTCTTGCTCATACACTTCTTTTGAATTTCATGCTGTTACAGTCACTGACCCTGCAAAAATGCACTTTCTTGTAGTTTACCGTCCTCCAGGTCAACTGGGGAAATTCATCGATGAATTTGACATGCTACTGTCCACCATCCCAGATGATGGAACTCCTCTTCTGGTCCTTGGTAATTTCAACATTCATCTAGACAAGCCACATGCAGCTGACTTTCTTGCTCTCCTTCCCACATTTGACCTCAAGCAGTTCACCACACCACCAACTCACAAAGCCGGCAAACAGCTTGACCTCATCCTCACACGTAATTGCACCACACACAATCTTCTCATTAGTCCTCTCCACACCTCTGACCATTCTTTATCCAGTTCTCTATTTCTCTCCCCTCGCCCCCTTCACTGTCTCCTCCTTCCATCTCTTTTCATCGCAATCGTCGCTCCCTTTCCCGCTCACATTTCTCCTCCATTGTCACAACCTTACTTCCCTTTAACAACCACCTTTCCTCACTTGACTTAAACACCGCAACTGACATGCAACTGACATGCTATGTTCCACCCTGACATCTTCTCTTGACAGCATATGCCCCCTAACCTCCAGACCTGCTCGCACATCACCCTCTAGTCCTTGGTTCTCAGAAGCTCTGCGTAGCAACCGGGCCAAACTAAGAGCATCTGAAAGGAAATGGCGCAAATCACACAATCCAATTGACCTAACCAATTACCAGACACTTCTCTCCTCTTTTTCAAATAGCATCTCAATTGCTAAAGCCACATACTTCCAAAAACGTGTTGTTTTCCCCCCCCCCCTTTTTTTTCTAAACTTCTTCCTCTCCTTTTCTGTCCTCCTCCTCCCCCTTCCCCTACCTCTCTCACTGCAGATGACTTTGCCACTTTCTTCTCCGGGCAAGGTTGCATCAATCAGGAACCAGTTCTCAACCCCAGACATGCATAGACCGACTCCTCCTCCACGTAACACCCAACTGACTTCCTTCTCTCCCCTCTCAGAGACTGACGTCTCTAAACTCCTCCTCTCTAGCCGTCCCACAACCTGTCCCCTTGACCCTATCCCTTCTCACCTTCTTCGGTCCATCTCTCCCACACTATTACCTGAACTTACACACATCTTTAACACATCACTCTCTACTGGCACATACCCTGCTTCATTTAAGCAAGCCCGGGTTACCCCACTGCTTAAGAAACCATCACTCAACCCTGCTGTGGTGGAGAACTACAGGCTTGTTTCCCTCTTCCCTTTTCTTTCCAAAACTCTTGAAAGAGCCATTTTTAATCAACTCTCCAATTTTCTCACACAGAACAACCTCCTGGACACCAAGCAGTCTGGCTTCAACAGCAACCACTCCACGGAGACTGCTCTGCTTCCATCACTGAAGCCTTATGACTAGTAACCTCCAGATCATCTATCCTCATCCTACTTGACCTCTCTGCTGCTGGGAAAATCCGAGCTTCTCGTCATCCCAGCCTGTCCCTCAATCAACCAGAACCTCACTCTACAGACTCAGCTCACTCACACTCAAGCCAACCAGGACGGGCAGGAACCTTGGGGTGATTCTTGATGACGGCTTGACCTTTACAGGCCACATCTCAGCAACTGCAAGGTCCTGTAGGTTCATCCTGTACAACATCAAGAAAATCCGACCATTCCTCACCAAACAGGCTACACAGATATTAGTCAGAATGCTGCAGCACGCATTGTCTTCAACCAGCCCGACAACAACTCATGTCACACCCCTCTTCATCTCCCTCCACTGGCTTCCTGTAGCCGCCCGCATCAAGTTCAAGGCCTTGATGCTCACCTACAAGACGTTGTCAGGAACAGCGCCCCCTACCTCAACTCTCTCCTGAAGGCCTACGTTCCCTCTCGCAATCTGCGATCGACTAGCGACCGACGTTTAGTAGTTCCCACTCAGCATGGCGTAAGGTCCTTTTCCAGAACCTTCACACTAACTGTTCCCCAGTGGAGGAATGAATTTCCGATCTCAATCCGGACCTCAGAATCTCTCATCATCTTCAAAAAACAGCTAAAGACCCACCTCTTCCGTCAACACCAAACTAACTCACAATAAAATAAATAAATAAATAAATAGATAGATAGATAAATTGCACTTACACCTCTACTCTGTGCACTTTGCTTCCTCTGGAACTCAATTAATGGATCTTGTACAGTAGCACTACTTGTATTGTTCTCTGCTTCATGTATCACTTTGCTTATTTGTAAGTCGCTTTGGATAAAAGTGAATAAATGTAAATGTTGTGCTGCACACACTCGCCCTGCACTACACCCCTCGCACTACACCCCCCCTCTGATTTAAACGTTGTTAACCTGAATGTGATTAAACCCACAGTGGAAATGTCACCATGTGTCAAACAGTTAAGGCACGCCTCCCAGCCAACCAATCAGAGTTCACCTGACACACAGTACCAAAGATATAATGAGTAGTTAACTCATGGAAGGACTGAGCGCTAGCACGTCAGTTTGCCATGTTTTCCCATGATCCTCCTCTCTGCACTGTGATGCAAAGATACAAATATGCGTTAACGCAGAGGTTAGATGTGTGTGTGTGTGTGTGTGTGCGCGTGTACCCTGTAAGGTGTGAGGTACACACTGCCCTTCTTGGTCCCCTTGAACAGGTCACTCTGCTGTGTGGCATCGCTGAAGGAGAGCTCCACAGTCTTACAGTCTCTCAGCACACTGAAACACAACAGTGATAGGGTAAACGGTCAAGGTTCAGGATCCAAACAGCCTTTAGGGTCAGAGTGAGGGTCAAAGGTTAAGGGGTCAGCATTAACTCAGGCTTTAAAGCTAAGAATAGAGTTATGATAGGGTCTATTTAGGCCAGATGTCAGTGTTAAAGCAGGCTTTATGGTTAGAGGTGAGATCAGGGTTGTTAGGGTCAGAGTAAGGGTTAGGGGTGAGAGGTCAGGGTTGTTAGGGTCAGAGTAAGGGTTAGAGATGAGAGATCAGGGTTGTTAGGGTCAGAGTAAGGGTTAGAGGTGCGAGATCAGGGTTGTTAGGGTCAGAGTAAGGGTTAGGGTGAGAGGTCAGGGTTGTTAGGGTCAGAGTAAGGGTTAGGGGTGAGAGGTCAGGGTTGTTAGGGTCAGAGTAAGGGTTAGGGGTGAGAGATCAGGGTTGTTAGGGTCAGAGTAAGGGTTAGAGGTGCGAGATCAGGGTTGTTAGGGTCAGAGTAAGGGTTAGAGATGAGAGATCAGGGTTGTTAGGGTCAGAGTAAGGGTTAGAGGTGCGAGATCAGGGTTGTTAGGGTCAGAGTAAGGGTTAGGGGTGAGAGGTCAGGGTTGTTAGGGTCAGAGTAAGGGTTAGAGGTGCGAGATCAGGGTTGTTAGGGTCAGAGTAAGGGTTAGAGATGAGAGATCAGGGTTGTTAGGGTCAGAGTAAGGGTTAGAGGTGCGAGATCAGGGTTGTTAGGGTCAGAGTAAGGGTTAGAGATGAGAGATAGGGTGTTAGGGTCAGAGTAAGGGTTGAGGGGAGGATCAGGGTGTTAGGGTCAGAGTAAGGGTTAGAGGTGCGAGATCAGGGTTGTTAGGGTCAGAGTAAGGGTTAGAGATGAGAGATCAGGGTTGTTAGGGTCAGAGTAAGGGTTAGAGGTGCGAGATCAGGGTTGTTAGGGTCAGAGTAAGGGTTAGGGGTGAGAGGTCAGGGTTGTTAGGGTCAGAGTAAGGGTTAGAGGTGCGAGATCAGGGTTGTTAGGGTCAGAGTAAGGGTTAGGGGTGAGAGGTCAGGGTTGTTAGGGTCAGAGTAAGGGTTAGAGGTGAGAGGTCAGGGTTGTTAGGGTCAGAGTAAGGGTTAGGGGTGAGAGATCAGGGATAGAGTGTAGGTTGAGTTTAGTGCTACAGTCTGCAGTAAAACATGTAGGGAAGTGAACAGATGATGCAGAATATCCCATGTGTGTAAACAGAAGGTGGTGAAATCTGATCTTAGTTCCACATGAGGAACCTGAGAACACAGCCTGAAGAGAACTTGAGCTGAGACAGAGTTATCCAATCATGGAAAAGTCCTCACTGCTCTCCCTGAACACTGAATACGTGATGAAGTCAAGAGAGGACTGATCCATCACTGCAGGACCTGTACAGTGTAGAGCCGTGTGTGTGTGTGTGTGTGTGTGTGTGGGGTGAGAAAACCCATTTCAGTGGTCTTGAAATTTACACAAACAGAGTTTCTGGACATACACAACCTCCCAATTTCACAACTCTAGTGTTACTCTACTACTTCCTCCAACACACCATGTGTGTGTGTGTGTGTGAGATATCTTTGAACAGCAGCACACTCTTCTTGAATCACAGATTTGAAATACAGCACATCACTTAAACCTGCTCTATAAAGAACCCAGACCCACAAACCCGTCCTAAACGACCCAGTCCCACAAACCCATCCTAAACGACCCACAAACCCGTCCTAAACGACCCACAAACCCGTCCTAAAACAACCCGCTCCCACAAACCCGTCCTAAACGACCCAGACCCACAAACCCGTCCTAAACGACCCACAAACCCGTCTCTAAAACAACCCGTCCCCACAAACCCGCTAAACGACCCAGACCCACAAACCCGTCCTAAACGACCCACAAACCCGTCCTAAAACAACCC
>CM022765.1:29100606-29145606 GCA_012411365.1 Ameiurus melas
TATGGTATTTAAAGCTTTTAGCATTTAGAGCATTTACACTGACAGTTTGTATGTAAGCTGTGGCTGAAAACACGGAAATATTCCGGAAATAAGCTTATCTGTTAGTGGATTGACGCATATTAGCATGTTGAAGAGTGTTAGCGTGTTGAAGCGGGTTGAAGCGGGTTAGTGTGTTGAAGCGGGTTAGTGTGTTGAAGCGGGTTAGCGTGTTGAAGCGGGTTAGTGTGTTGAAGCGGGTTAGCGTGTTGAAGCGGGTTAGCGTGTTGAAGCGGGTTAGTGTGTTGAAGCGCATTGAAGCGGGTTAGCGTGTTTCTCACTCACTCTTGAAGCCGGTGTCAACCGGTTTCTCTTTAGTGGAGACGATGAGTGGAGAGTCGTAAGGATGTGCTTTAGCTGCTGCTACACTTGAGGAGTGTTTGAACACCACGTAGGCCACCTTAAAACACTGACACACACACACACACACACACACACACAGTATTAATCATAAAATTATAAAGTGTAAACCATTAATAAACATTATTCTGTATGCTATTACTTCAGTCTGTAGAACGTTAATCTACAACCCTTTCCGAAAAAGTTGGGACAGTATGGAAAATGCAAAAAAAAACAAACAGAGAGTAATTTGAAAATCCAGTTCACGCTGTTCTGTACTACACACGTTATTAATACAGTATTAGATGTATAACTTTGAGTTTAATTTATTTTTTAAAATATGGCTGAAACACATTCCAAAATTTTGGACAGTCGACTGTTTACCCCTATGTAACATCACGTTTTCTTTTAATAACACTTATTAAGCGTTTGGACGCTGAGTGAAGACACCACATGTTCTCAATGGGACACAGGTCAGGACTGCAGCAGGCCACACTCACACCCGCACTCCCTGCTTACACGACCATGTGCATGTAGTCCGGACAGAATGTGGTGTGGCGTTGTCCTGCTCTGGATGACAGAATATGTTACTCCAAAATGTGAAGATATCTTTCTGCATTAATGCTGCCCTCACAGATGTGCAGGTTATTCATGCCATGGGCACTGACACACCCCATACAATGGGTACAGGCACACCCTCATACCATAACAGACGCTGGATTTTGGACATGATTCTGATAACAGCTCGGACGGTCCTTTTCCTCTTTGGCCCAGAAAACACGACAACCGTTTTGTCCAAAAACTATTTGAAACTTTGACTCGTAAGACCACAAAACACGACTCCACAAGCCCAGAGAAGTGGGCGG
Source organism: Ameiurus melas (assembly GCA_012411365.1). Lineage (NCBI taxonomy): Eukaryota > Metazoa > Chordata > Actinopteri > Siluriformes > Ictaluridae > Ameiurus > Ameiurus melas. The sequence goes on from CM022765.1 coordinate 29,101,848, forward strand.
AGCTTCTGGACAGTGCTGATGTACGGCTTCTGCTTTGCATCGTAAAGCCTTAGCTTGCATCTGTGGATGCAGCAGTGAATGGTGTTCAATGACAAAGGTTTACCAAAGTATTCCCGAGCCCATGTCAGGATCTCCATTACAGACTTATGACGGTTTTTAAGACAGTGACGTCTGAGGGATAGGAGATCATGTGGATTCAGAAGTGGTTTTTGGCCTCGCCCTTTACGCACAGAAATTTGACCGGATTCCTTGAATCTTTAATTATATTGTGACTGTAGAAGGTGAAACGCCCAAAATCCTCCCGATGTGTCTTTGGGGAATGTTCTTCTCAAAGTGTTGGATTATTCGTCTGAAGCATCTGCTGGCAGATCAGCGAACCTCAACACATCCTTACTCTTGAAGGACTAGACCTTCCTTGGAGGCTCCCTATACACTATGATAGACGATCGCCTCACCTGTCTCACATCACCTTCTTATTTCAACTTCTCACATCGCTATTAATCCTAAATTGTTCCTGTCTCAACTTTTTTGGAACATGTTGCATGCATCAGTTTCAAACGTTTACCTACAAAACACTATGAAGGTGATTAGATAAAACATCAAATACCTCGTCGTTATCCATTTTTAAAAATTTATTTAAATACAAGTTAAAGTACATTTAAATTTACATCACTCCCCTTTGTTTTATTAGCATTTTCCATACTCTCCCAACTTTTTTGAAATTGGGGATTTATTTTAATTGTATTTTCTTTACATGGTCCTTATCAGAGTGCAGAGTTACCCGTGTGTACAGGTGTGTGTGTGTGTGTGTGGTGTTACCTTTTTCTGTGCAGGTGTGAAATAGGGTGACAGCTCGAGTTGTTTATCTTCAGCTACTACAGGCTTCTCCCTCAGTTCCACATCCTGAACTGGACCAAACTGAGAGAACAAGTCCTTCACCACGCTCTACACAAACACACACACACACACACACACACACACACACACACACACAGTACCTGTGAGGAGTGTCTGGGCGTGTCCTGTACCTGTGAGGAGTGTGTGGGCGTGGCCTGCACCTGTGAGCAGTGTGTGGGCGTGGCCTGTACCTGTGAGCAGTGTGTGGGCGTGGCCTGTACCTGTGAGCAGTGTGTGGGTGTGGCCTGTGCCTGTGAGCAGTGTGTGGGCGTGGCCTGTGCCTGTGAGCTGTGTGTGGGCGTGGCCTGTACCTGTGAGCAGTGTGTGGGCGTGGCCTGTACCTGTGAGCACTGTGTGGGTGTGGCCTGTACCTGTGAGCAGTGTGTGGGCGTGGCCTGTACCTGTGAGCACTGTGTGGGCGTGGCCTGTACCTGTGAGCAGTGTGTGGGCGTGGCCTGTACCTGTGAGCAGTGTGTGGGCGTGGCCTGTACCTGTGAGCACTGTGTGGGCGTGGCCTGTACCTGTGAGCACTGTGTGGGCGTGGCCTGTACCTGTGAGCACTGTGTGGGCGTGGCCTGTACCTGTGAGCAGTGTGTGGGCGTGGCCTGTACCTGTGAGCAGTGTGTGGGCGTGGCCTGTACCTGTGAGCAGTGTGTGGGTGTGTCCTGTACCTGTGAGCAGTGTGTGGGCGTGGCCTGTACCTGTGAGCAGTATGGAGGGACGTTGAGGATGAACAGTGTCCTGTCCAGTGGTCTGTGTGTGTTGGTATCTGCCCGGACTCGGTGCTCTTTCACACACAGCTGGTGCTGCGCTGCATTGCTCGAGCAGAACTTCAAGGACAACACTGAAACACACACACACACACACACACACACACACATTACATTTACATTTATTCACTTAGCAGACACTTTTATCCAAAGCAACTTACAAATAATCAAAGCGATATATCAAGCAGGAACAATACAAGTAGTGCTACTATACAAGATCCATTAATTGAATACCAGAGGAAGCAAAGTGTACAGAGTAGAGGTGTAAGTGCGTTGTGTTTTAACGTCCACTTGAAACGTCTTGTGATGGCGTGAATCAATACCGGACGTCAATACCGTATCTTCGTTTGAAACAGGAAGTCAGAGAGACGGCATGTTGAAATGCTTTACATAACAGCCAATAGCGTTTGAGATGCCCGAAGCCACACCTCCACCCAATCTAAACACAGCGTACAGCAGTTCAGTGACCCAGCTACACTGGAGAACAGTGAACAAAAACACACCAACGACCCAGGTTTCTGCTCTGGAGCCGCGTTCACGCCGGGTCAGAATGACCCTAATCAATAGACCACGACCCGGACGCTCTACTCGGATCTGTTCACGCCCTCGGACTCGGACATTTCTACACGGCTAAATTAATGTCTGAGAAGATGATGATGTTGACGACTGCAGAATACTTCCACTGCATAGGTCTTTATTTTCAGATGAATCCTGCATGACTGAGACATTAAAGTAAATGATGGCAGAAACAGTACAAGAGAACATCTAATCTACACTGTGAGAGTTTCCACATGACGATGCAGCGGTCAGGTGGTACATGTCCAAGCTCTCAGAAAATTCATAGTCTACGACGACAAGAAGGCTTTTTTTCAAACCATAATTACGACATGGCACGAACGCAGCTACAATACAGCCCTGTGGGCGGGGCATATACATTCTAGAGCGTATTTCACTGGACAAACACAAGATCAGTACAGGATGAGTCGTCGGGAAATTTTTATCTTTTCTTTCTTTAAAAAGTGATAAACTATACTAATAAAAGGAGAATACGCCAACAAGTGCAGCGTTGTTTATTCTAGACACATGATCTACAGTAGTATATACTGTAGACTGTGTACGCGTGAGAGAACAACTACAGTCATCAGGAAGAATGAAATACAGTGATGTGAGAGGAGGTCACCATGGTGACGGTCACAGTACAGAAACGCTCGCCGTGTCCATCACAGCGCTCAGAGGAAACCGGTACAGACAACAGGAACAGGAACAGGTGTCACCGTGCTGAAACGGTGGCCTGGTCGTTCACATCTCCTCACAGGAACCAATGTAAACACTGATGTGATGAATAAACGATAGAGCTCCGTGTTCATCTTTCCCTCAAATCATCCTCCTCATTTATAATAAACCATCATGTTCACTGCACACGTGACTTGTATTCTCCATGGAAACTCCGTGCTGATTGTAAACAGGAAGCAGTGCAGAGAGAGGAACATTAACATGAACACCACGTGTGTTTCTGTAGAATTCTCTTTAAAAACACGTTCTCACACGTTTCACTACAATTTCACGGGTATTCACGCAAAGAACTCTTATTTTACAGTTCTCTCACTCTCTCTCTCACACACACACACACACACACACACACACATACACACACATACATACACACACATCTCTCTCTCTCTCTCTCTCGAGATCTTTCTCTTATTTGCCTCCTGGATGTGTTCAAACAAACATGTTTCTCACCAGCTGTCCTACGTTTTTAATTTAAAACCACACACACACACACACACACACACACACACACACACACACAACACACACACCTGTAAATCCTCCTGGAATCACACAGGCGCTGCTCGCGTTTTTCTTTGTGGGCGCCGCCATCTTCACTACTCAACCAAACCGGAAACCGGAAGTAGCGCAGCTGAACATGGAACCTGTAGTTATTTTCGAGTTGTAGTTCATGCAAAAAAAAAAATTATTTGTCTCTGAGGCCCTCTAGTGGCAGGCTACAATTTCAGAACTCCGACCATCCCCATGTTAGTGAACGGAGAAGGACCAACGCGTCCATTTTAAATCCCTCTCTCCATAGATTCTTTTCAGGAACAGAGTTCTGTCGATGGTTCTATTCTGTTTCCCTCGAGCCCGAGGTCTCCTCTAACACTTTACTCAAGTCAATTTGACCTAAATAAAGGGGCGTGGTCGATGAGGTGATTGGCAGTTCTGTAGTAAAGCCATGTCCTGTTCTGCTGTTCTAACAGACCCTCAGTGGGGAACTCTCTAGTGTTTAGTTCTAGACTCCAAGTGTTCCTGTGCAGTTGCTTCATCAGGAGCTTCTTCTGTGGAGTTCTCACTCCAAGTTCCTTCTTCAGCATGGTTCTGAAACTATCCTTGTCCTTCTTTTATTCAGAACTTAATCTGTGGAGTTCTCCTCCTGGATGGACAGTTCTGGAGTTGTGGAGCTCTTTCTACTTCAAGTCAGTTCCAGAACTCTTTATTTTATTATTTAAAGTTCTGGAACCTCAGTGAATGTCCACCCACATGCGCCAGTCAGTTAGCGTATTGGCTCCCGTGTTGCTCTGTAACACACGTTGCCTAGCAACCATTACCGTAACATATTTCCCCACACAGGAAGAGTTCCACTCGACCTCTTTATCATGTTTAATAATGTCTAACCCTGTGAGGGTGAATAATGACATCACACACAGATATTTATTATAAAGCCAGAGTTTACTGCAGAAAAAACAAACAGGAAGTTCAATACACACAGTCATACACACGGCCCCACCCTGTGTGTGTGGGGGGAGGAGGAGGGGGAGGGGGGGTCAGGGCTGTGTCCCAAATCACCAACACTACAAAGAGCCGAAGACAGAGGATACAGTAACAACACGTCTAAACGAGTCTTTATACACAGCATGTACACCATCATCATCAGCCTGTGTGTGTGTGTGTGTGTGTGTGTGTGTGTGTAATTTAAAAACAAAATACCAGTTCTTATGAGACAGAAACACACACTGAACCTGCACTTGTATCACACACACACTTACCAGGACGGCGTATGTGTACGAGGGAGACGGTACGTGTCCTCTTGCAGTGTGTGACCTGTGTGATGGTTCTTTACCAACGGATATATGGAGTGCGGATATGGGCGTCGCTACGGAAACCAGGTAAACATTTAAAAAAAAAAAAAATGCCTCTCAATTTATTATTAAACGTTCTCTACTGTGAGATGTGAGAAATGGTCTAGTCACATCATAATGTACATTAACCGCATGCTAGGCTAGCTCATTTCAGCTAGTGTACCCTGACTAGCACACCTACCTCCTAGCTAACGTTAGGAAGAAATATTGTAAAAGATGACTCATTATTATTACAGATAATATCATAAAAATCAGGATCTTCAGCGTAAAGCTGACGGACAACATCTCCTGTAAACCGATTGGCTAAACACAGCGTGAGCCGTCACACAGAACCGTGCAATTAAACAGGACACAGCACTCGCAAACGGACACGTACCGACCGGTACGGTAGAAGAGTGTGTGTTAGAACTGGATGCAGACGGCTGTAGAGTGTGTGTGTGTGTGTGTTGTGTGTGTGTGGTCTTAGATCTTGATACGGAAGGCTGTAGAGTTTGCAGCTGGGGGAGGAGTTTCTGTAGTGGCCGAGCTCTGATTGGACGATTTAAACAGGGCCTTCAGGATGGTCTGAGGATCCACTTCAGCAGAGCTGGAGCGAGGTGTGGATCGGGACGCGGTGGAGGAGGGAGTCTCCTTCTTCCCAGGAGAGTCACTCAGTCTCCTACAGAGATGGAGATGATGATCACACTCACCATCACAGGGAACAACCACAAAACAAAACACCACGAGACTACACACAGCCTCGGTGCTCCGCCCCCTAAAGAGTCGTGCACTAGCATACAATCGGCTACTTGCTGCTGTTTATGTCTCATCAGTGTATAAACCAGCGTGCACACACACACACACACACACAGAGATAATGTTGTACGAGATGAAGTGCAGGGAAACCGACTCACAGCAGGATGGGCTGGTCTGAAGTGATGATGCTACCCTGGATGTGCAGGTTACACTTCATCGGCTGACCTGGTGTGGACAACCACAAGGCAGAAAGAATATTTGTACAGAGAAACCGAGAGAGAGAGAGAGATGTGTGTGTGTGTGTGTGTGTGTGTGTGTGTGTGTTACCATCCAAACAGCGGTTGTTGTATTTCCTGTAAGCGCTGATGGCGTCGTCTTTCCTCACAAACACCACCTCGGCCACGCCGACCTTCACCAACCGAGCTCGCTTCAGCGCTCCACACACACAGAACAGCTCCTACACACACACACACACACACACACACACACACCGTGTGTAGTAGGAGTCCAGTCACACAGATAGACACACACTTACAACGTGCGTAAAATGATTGTGTGTGGTTGTGTGTGTGTGTGTTAGACCTACCACTATGTCCTCCTCTGTGACACGCGGGTGGAGATTATTCACTGTGATTTTGGTTCCCTCCAACGGACTGAACACTGGCTACACACACACACACACACACACACACAGAGAAGAGATTAGTAAGGTATTGGGTTGGTCTAATCCAGGAGAGTCCAATCTTCTCTGCAAAGGGTCGGTGTGGGTGCAGGATCTCATTAGAGACCGAGCAGGAGCCAGCCCTGATCCCACCTGTTTAATCAGATGATCGTCTTTCAACACTCAGGTGTGGCTTCTGCTCGGTTGGACTGGAAACCTGCACCACATAGCCTTTCCGGATAAGATCGGACACCCCTGGTCTAATGAAGTGCATGTTTGTACAACAGTTCAGCTTCAAGTAGAGTGTATGTGTGTGTGTGTGTTACCTGTGCAGGCTGAGAGCTGGTGTTTTCAGGAGTCTGCGCAGGAGGGCGGGGATTAGAGCGAGTAGGTGCAACAGCAGCAGCGGTGGCGGTGGCAGCTGCAGGGGGCGGAGCCAGGTACGTGTCATTCTTAACCACTTTGGTGATGGGAGTAGAGACGGAGAAACCTCCACCCACCTGAAAAGGGGAGGGGTTAAACACACTGTGGTTTGTATAGTCAGTTCTAAATGTGTCATTAATGTGTGTGTGTGTGTGTGTGTTTGTGTGTGTCTCACCCGTGTTGGTGCCAGGTCATTGGTCGTAGTGAACTTTAACTGTTTATTAGGAACCACAGGCTCCTCCTCCTCCTCCTCCTCCTCCTCCTCCTCCTTGGATGTACTCTGTAGAGATAAACACATTCACATTTACTGTGTGTGTGTGACTCGTGTGTGTGTGTGTGTGTGTGACTCGCGTGTGTGTGTGTGTGACTCATGTGTGTGTGTGTGTGTACAGGCTACCTGAGTTGGTCTGCTAGGTACATTGATGCGAATCCCACTGGTCATACCAACAGGCCTCTGCTGCAGAGAGAGAGAGAGAGAGAGAGAGAGAGAGAACACACCCGCAGTTATTATAGTGTTCCTAATGTCGGCACTTGAAGGTGGAACGTCAATGTGGAACATTTGAGAGGGGTGAGACTATGGAACATCAATGAGGAATGTTTGAGAGGGGAGTCAGTGAGGAACATCTGAGTGGGGTGAGATTGTGGAAGGTCTGTGAGGAACGTCTGAGATGAGATTATGGAACGTCAGTGTGGAACGTCTGAGAGAAATGAGATTATGGAACGTCTGTGAGGAACGTCTGAGAGATAGAGATTATGGAACGTCTGTGAGGAACGTCTGAGAGATGAGATTATGGAACGTCAGTGTGGAACGTCTGAGAGAGATGAGATTATGGAACGTCAGTGTGGAACGTCTAAGAGAGATAAGATTATGGAACGTCTGTGAGGAACGTCTGAGAGATGAGAGTATGGAACGTCAGTGTGGAATGTCAGAGAGATGAGATTATGGAACGTCAGTGTGGAACGTCAGTGAGAGATGAGATTATGGAACGTCAGTGTGGAACGTCTAAGTGAGATAAGATTATGGAACGTCTGAGAGAGATGAGAGTATGGAACGTCAGTGTGAAACGTCTGAGAGAGATGAGATTATGGGCGTGGTGGAACGCGTGAGAGATGAGAGTATGGAACGTCTGAGAGAGATGAGATTATGGAACGTCAGTGTGAAACGTCTGAGAGAGATGAGATTATGGAACGTCAGTGTGGAACGTCAGTGAGAGATGAGATTATGGAACGTCAGTGAGAGATGAGATTATGGAACGTCAGTGTGAAACGTCTGAGAGAGATGAGATTATGGAACGTCAGTGTGGAACGTCAGTGAGAGATGAGATTATGGAACGTCAGTGTGGAACGTCAGTGAGAGATGAGATTATGGAACGTCAGTGTGGAACGTCTAAGTGAGATAAGATTATGGAACGTCTGTGAGGAACATCTGAGAGATTACATTTACATTACATTTATTCACTTAGCAGACGCTTTTATCCAAAGCGACTTACAAATAAGCAAAGCGATATATCAAGCAGGGAACAATACAAGGAGAGATGAGATTATGGAACGTCTGTGAGGAACGTCTGAGAGAGATGAGATTAGCGTATGTGCGTAGGATAGTTGTGGAGTTGAGAGATATATGATCAGTGTGAGCTGGAGAGATGATGAACCTGTGAGGAGAGATACGTCTCTTTATTAACCTGGATAGTTTTGGTGATCTTGAGCGGATTTGCAGATCCCTGACTGGGCAGCGATGACACGCTTCTCTTCAGACTCAGCCTGTCACGTGCATCCACCACTTTTGTCATCCCGCCTCTGGGCTGTATGGCCACGCCCACTCTGCTACCGAGTCCCTGGATGGTAGGGAAGGACCTGACGCCGGTGCTGCTGGGATTGTTGTTGTTGTTATGGATGTGGATGTGTGGGATTGCAGTCTGAGAGGTGGTTACTAAGGGAGAATCTTGGACCTGTTGTTGTTTACGAGAGTTTATGGTCTGTCTAGCGTCCTGCACTGCGCTCACAGCGCCCCCTCTGGCCTGAATACGGAAACGCGCATCCTTCTGACCCAGCTTCTCCCTCGCATCCTTCACCTGGAATGCTGGAGAAAGAAGGGGGTAAAGTTTGGTGAACACCACACAGTATCATGAATAAAATCATGCAACTGTAGGAATCGGTCCTCTGGGACTCAACACTGGGACTCAGGTCCATGCTCCCTCACCTCCACTTCCTCCGAGCCTCTGTCTGACATCAGTGGTGCCGATCTTCTGTCGGGCGTCAAACGTGCGGCCCATAAGCCCCGCCCCTCTCCCTACGGAGCCCGCTCCTCTTCCTGTTAGCCCCGCCCCTCTGCCAAAGGTCGGCCTGCAGGAACAAATGTGATCATTTGTAAATTCTTCTTCTTCTTAATAATAATAATAATAATATCATCCTGACTTTCAGATCTGATCACAATATTCTAATCCTATTATCACTGTTTATAACAAATCAGCACCACCGCCCCGATAAACTCCTCCCACCACCTTCCCCCAGATAAACTCCTCCCACTGTTTTAAATCTGTAGTATAACCTCTTACAGAACAGCTGTTAAAACACTTTACACCTCCCTCTCCAACACACACACACAATGTTTACACCTCCCTCTCCAACACACACACAATGTTTACACCTCCCTCTCCAACACACACACAATGTTTACACCTCCCTCTCCACACACACACACACAGTTTACACCTCCCTCTCCAACACACACACACAGTTTACACCTCCCTCTCCAACACACACACACACACAGTTTACACCTCCCTCTCCAACACACACACACAGTTTACACCTCCCTCTCCAACACACACACAATGTTTACACCTCCCTCTCCAACACACAATGTTTACACCTCCCTCTCCAACACACACACACAGTTTACACCTCCCTCTCCAACACACACACACAGTTTACACCTCCCTCTCCAACACACAATGTTTACACCTTCCATCACAACATACACACAGCTTTACACCTTTTTCCAACACACACACACAGGTTACCTCCTCCCTCTCTCTCCAACACACACACACACACACACACACACACACACACACCACACACACACACAGTTTACACCTCCCTCTCCAACACACACACACACACACACACACAGTTTACTCTCCCACAAAATGTTTATCCCTCTCGCACACACACACACTCAACTGTTTACCTCCTCTCCAACTTTTCACATATTATTTTCCTCCTCTCCAAAAAATACACACAAATTATACGCTTCTCACACACACACTTTTTTCCTGCTAACATAATGTGTTTATTAATAAAACACACCTAGTCATTGTGCTATATGGGGTGTGTAGTTAAAATGACACTGTGATGAGGTGATGTTTCTGTCACACACACACACACACACACACACACACACCCTGTACAGAGTTAGAGTGATCTGGGACTGAACACAGGCTGAACTAGTTACTGAACCTGAACCCTGAGTGTATAAATAACACTGCAGCTGCGGTGGATTACACACCCGTGGTGCTCTTTATATTATTATTATATTCTACGTTTATATTATTATATTCTACACAGCTCAGAAACATTAGGATTAGAGACAGGTTTCTAAATTCATTCATGTGAAATAACCACAACACCGTGTCGTGTCTCCAAACGGAATCCGTCCCTTAGAAACTCACAGTTTTCTTCACAGATCAAATTACTCACTTTCACTAAACAATTATTCTATTTTTTAAGCATCTGAAATGAAACAAATTCAATCACTCTGAATGAAAGTTAAATTTTCGCAAAAACAGCAAGGCTAATATCCTCGAGCTAGCCGTAAGAGTTATTTTTACCCCACCAGTTTTCCGGACATGTGTGAGATCCTGCCCTGCGATTGGCTAGTCCACTCAAGCATCCTGCTACAGGATTGGTTGAAACGGAACACCAGCCAATCCTCGGGTAGAACATTGTTTTTGACGGAATACGGTTGGAATTAGAAATCGCGTCCGACATGTGCATGCGCAGTGTACTGGACTCTAACCAATCGCGGCTCAGTATACTGCACGAGACTGTTTTTTAGCCAATAGACACACAGAATGATGCCAAGTCGTTTGCTAAGCAATAAGCTACAAAGACGGGAGTTTTTTTTTCATCAGCGTAGCCTGGTTTAGACGACGTATAATGTTTAAAAACATTTTTTTTACAAGAAATAAACATTAACAGCGTTTAAACGTGAAGTTGAGCACCTGAGCGACACGATGTGAAATACCTTTTAATGCCTCCTCTGGCGTTAAAATTGCGTCGGCGTATTAATTCGTCCAAAGAAACGTCCGCCATCTTTGTCACGGCGAATCCGGGGACGGTGGTGCGCATGCGTGGAGTGAAGACGCTCGCGCCGAAGAGAAAAGTGCGCATGCGCTGAAGGGGCGTGGTCGTGTGGAGATATCAACAGTTAAAAAAACATTATTTTAAAACAATTCGATAAATTGATAGGAATGATATTTATACTGGGAGCAGGGCGTGTCAATGGGCGTTACATTTTCTCATTAGACTCATAAAAAAATGATATAAAGTGAGGTTTTAAAGTACAAAGTCTTGCTTCTAATGTGCTATGTTCAAGGATATTACTGTTGTGCCCTTAAAGGACCAAGAGAGTGTCGCTTAAAGACATCAGTACTCTATAATAATAATAATAATAATAATAATAATAATAATAATAATAATAATAAAGACAAAAATAAGTAGAAAACATATATGCAGAACCCTTTGGATGGAGAACAGGTCAATAATTCAACAGGCTGTGGCAAAACTAAGCAAACTGAATGCAATTTTATAAAGATTTTGTACTTTTTTCCCCAGAAGGACATGGCTTAAAAATGTATTTGCAAAAACAAAAGACTGAGGCATTTTTCCAGACCACATGAACTTATGATGGGTAAAGGGCATTGTCGTGTAAGAAAAATCTTTACTCTTGGTGAAAAAAGTGAAGAAGAGCTGAGCTAATCATGCATCTGAGTTCAGAAGCTCAATCTAAAATGTATTTATTATACTATAGAAAAGAGAGAGACATTATACTCTCAGTGAATCTGATACAAAGGCAATTCAAGTAACAGACTGACTTAAAGTCACAAATACATCACTCCATATACTGCAGAATTCTAGCAATTGATCGGTTATGGAAAAAAAGAGGATCTACTTATTATCTTATTGGTAAATGATCACATCCAAAAACCGGGAGTAAACACAGGGTTACATGAGGACACTGGACAGCAGGTGCAACATGAAACTGCCTCAAACTGGTTTCTTCTCCAGTACCAAGAAATCAGAAACTAAAACCTTGAGAATGTGATAAAAGGAAAACATCGCATCGCATGCAGGGTCACAGCAACATCAAAAATATCACAGAGAATACATTGTGAGCTAAATATGGGCGCAGATGATCAGCATGTACAAACTGAAGTCAAAACATAAATCAAAATGTAAAAACATAATACAGATACGGAATAAAATGGTTAATCAGAGGGAGAAGGAGCTTATAATAAAATTTTGAGCAGTCTCTTTACACTATACTAATATTTGTATTTCTTCTTGATGTAAGTGTGACGATGATTCCAGACATGAGGACCTTTTCGTTGTGACTGTGATGATTGGGACATTTGATGTAAAGATTTATCAGGAACTCAAGACATTTGGATTCTGATCACATCCTCTGAGTTTCTTTAAATGAATGTTTCTGTAAAGAAGAGAAGCAACCAACCAAAGAGAGAGAGAGAGAGAGAGAGAGAGAGAGAGAGAGAGAGAGAGAGAGAGAGAATATGAATGAATGAATGAATGAATGTACAGTGTAAAGGGGTTAAAGGACTTTCTCAAGGGGAGCAAAGATTACTGACAACCTCGCAAGAGATCTCAGTGGCTCAGTGGTTTAGGATTTGGGATACTTTGTGAAAGTTTACATCCCAGCACCGCCAAGACCCTTAGCATGTCTCACATGACCCTTAACATGTCTCAAAAGAGTGTCAGCCAAAGAGTAAACTGTCAAGGAGGCATTAAAAATATCAGACTGGAGAAACTTCTGATTAACAGCTAATGTGTTTGGGGCTTAACAAATACAATATCGGGGTACTCACGATTTACTACAGGCCTTTTCTTGAGGTATTTTAGGAAATTTGTTGCTGCTCTCCGTCTAGTCCTGCAGGTGGCGTTATTACACTTTAACTTTTCAAACGCCTCAAAGAAGGAAAACATCAATCACGAACATCGTCAAACTTTTTGTTTTCATTCTTTTAAACGGTTTTTTAAATCCACCGTTAAATCAAAACCTGTACTGCAGCATTAAATTACTCACTGTATTCGGTAAGTTTCGGTAAGTTTGTATTCGGTAAGTAAAATGCCAGTTTGGCATTTTTTCTTTATTTATCCTATTTCACTGCTGCCAGTCAAACTTTTAGGACACTTTAATAAGTGATATTTCTTTCTTTTACACCCGGGACATCGGATAAATAAACCAAATCGGAATTAGAAGTGATCAGACAGCACTAATGTTTGTTTACATACAGGTGCAAAAGATAAGAAAAATGTTTCCACCTTGAATGAAACGGGAGTAAGGCCGCGGCCAATCAGACCGCGGGAATGCTACGACGTCACGGTCGACCCATAATGCACCGCAAGCGGAGCACTGTGAAACCTCTCTGTGTCGAGTTTGAGTGTAGTTATGCGCGTGTGTGCTGTGTTAGACGGTAGGCGGTGTGTTTTAGAGTGTGTGTGTGTGTAGATGTGATGATGAGAGAGTGTGTAAACAGTGAATGTGTGAGCTCACCCTCCGCGTGCAGTGTGGTGATCATGGCCACACACGTCACGAACCCGGAAGTTGGCCATGCCTTAAACTGATGAGTAAGGAAAATAACGATGCGGGGTGACGCCCGCGTCCTCGTGCTTACTCGCGAGAAGAATTTTTGAACGGGTACAGGTCTGTCTGCTGAGGTGACTCGGTTACTTCCCGAGATGCCTCGCGGAACTGGGATCTGCCCCGATACCCCTCATAACTGTTATAAACGACAGATTTAATCTAGTGTTATTACTGAGGATCTGCCCCGATACCCCTCATAACTGTTATTACTGAGGATCTGCCCCGATACCCCTCATAACTGTTATAAACAACAGATTTAATCTAGTGTTATTACTGAGGATCTGCCCCAATACCCCTCATAACTGTTATTACTGAGCATCTGCCCCGATACCCCTCATAACTGTTATAAACAACAGATTTAATCTAGTGTCATTACTGAGGCTTGACTTGTTATTGTCCGTGCACTGTTTGTTTTGGATTTTCTAAAAGTTCACCAGTCATTGTTTTCCTTTAGCTTAGAACTATTTTTATGTTTGTATTTTATAATATTACTATTATTATTTTAATTATTATCATTTGTTTAAAGAGCACTTCTTTTTATGTTTCATTTTTATTGAACATTTCTGCTGAACTTCTGATGAACTTTCCTTCAGAACATTTCTACATTTCTACTGAACAATTTTTGCTAAACCAGTTCTGCTAAACATTTCTGCTATACATTTCTGCGTAACATTTCTACTGCTAAGCCTATCTAAATCGCCTTTTCTGTTCTGTCCCCCCCACCATTTCCCAAAAATACAAAATTAGTAACAGCAGTAAATATTCACAGATTTTTTTCTTTTTATACAAAGAAAAACAAAATTGAACCCACAACCCACCCCTCTGGCTCATCATGGCTACCCACTAACTGTCGCTGTTTATAGAGCACTTCTATACACGTGGCAGTAAAACATTCAAATGTAATAGAATGATGAAAGGAGGAAAATATGAAGTGGAAATATAAGCACAGAAACACGTGTAAAGAGATAAAAAAAAGTATACAAGTACAGAATAAGAATAGAATAAAAAATACTGCTCTTAATACATGACAACATCAAGATAAACAAGCGAATAGACAGACAGACAGATAGACAGATAGATAGACAGATATATCTGTCTATATATCTGTTTATCTATCTGTCTATCTGTCTGTCTGTCTGTCTATCTACCTATTTGCTTGTTTATCTTGACAGATAGATAGATAGACAGACAGACAGACAGACAGACAGACAGACAGACAGATAGATAGATAGATAGATAGATAGATAGATAGATAGATAGATAGATAGATAGATAGATAGAGCATACACAGTTCCCCAGTGGTTATATGAAATATGAGAGTTTAGTTAGCTTGTTCCAGTTAGAACCTGTTCAAAAAGAAAACAAACCTGTTCTAGATGCTAAACCGCATCGTCCTAATTAACGATTATTCTCAAAAGGCAATTACGTCACAAATAACGTGCTCATAATAAAGGTTAGGACAAGTTTATACGTTTATAAGTAGCACCTGCTGTAAAAACTAAAAAAGTCATTTGTAAGTGGGAGAAAAGGGGATTGTTACAAGCAGTTCAGTGAAATTCCTGTAAAAATGGGTTCAGCACCATCTACTGGTCAAATCTAGAAATCGCGTCAGAACCGCGTTTTCCTTTAACACAAGACACCGCTGCTGAGTTCTGGATTGTGATTGCGGATTAATTTTCCATAACAGCAGCTCTGACAGATCATTCCCAGGGACTGGAGATGTGTATGTAACGTGTAAGGAAGGAGTCTCCAGTGTCAGCGCTTTGTAACAGTCAGAGGTAACGCTGTAAGTTTAACTTTTCCCACACCTTCAGGACAGAGGAGTGACCAGGAACGACTTATATAGCTGCTGTAACGTAAGTGAGAACAGGAACGTTCCACAATCGTAAATATAACTATAAACTGATTTTAAAATAAAGTATGATATGTCGTTCTTTAGTTGGAATTTTTTTTAATGTAATGGTTGTCAAATTGCTGTGGTATAAGATGAATTAAACACACTGGAGTGTTCAGCACCTGGGCCACACCCTCTCCCTTCAACTCACTGTAATTATGCATATGGGGGCGGGGCTATAGTGAGTGGGAGGATCTTACACCGTGTTGGTGGTGCCGTGACTCCACTGTGACTCCACATATGATCTCCAGCTCAGCCTCATGCCTTAAAGGGATGAGTAAGGGAAATAACATTGTGGGGTGACGCCCACATTCTCGTGATGACTTCCGAGATGAATTTTTGGACGGGTACAGGTCTGTCTGCTGAGGTGACTTGCTTACTCTGCAAGATGTTTCGCAGAGTGAGGATCTACCCTGGTTCTCCCAAATCTCAGTTAATGACAAAGTGTGTGCTTCTAATTGTGTAGAGTTCTACTTCTTTATCTTCCCTCATGGTGTCTGAGATATGGGGACTGTAGGATCCAGTGACTTCACTGTTAATTAGTTTATTATAAACATGTAATTACAGAACATTTTACTCACGTTAAGATGTTATTACAGGTTAGTTTACAAACATTTTAATAAACTGTGATGTTCCTCATTAACCCACTACAGTGAGTGTATGAAGAGTTTTAATTACACTGTACAGCTCAGCTCACTTACACTCATGCCAACCAAGACGGCCAGTAACCTTGGGGTGATTCTTGATGACGGCTTGACCTTTACAGACCACATCTTAGCAACTGCAAGGTCCTGTAGGTTCATCCTGTACAACATCAAGAAAATCCGACCATTCCTCACCAAACAGGCTACACAGATACTAGTCCAGGCTCGTCATCTCTAAACTGGACTACAGCAACTCACTGCTCTCAGGCCTCCCAGCAACTCCATCAAACCCCTTCAAATGATTCAGAATGCTGCAGCGCGTCTCGTCTTCAACCAGCCCAAGACTACTTGATGCTCACCTACAAGACCTTGTCAGGAACAGCGCCCCCTACTTCAACTCTCTCCTGAAGGCCTACATTCCCTCTCGCAATCTGCGATCGACTAGCGACCGACGTTTAGTAGTTCCCACTCAGCGTGGCGTAAGGTCCCTTTCCAGAACCTTCACACATACCGTTCCCCAGTGGTGGAATGCACTTCCGATCTCAATCCGGACTACAGAGTCTCTCACTATCTTCAAAAAACAGCTAAAGACCCACCTCTTCCGTGAACACCTAATCAACTCATAGAGAAAAAAAAAACCGCACACAACACACTTACACCTCTACTCTGTACACTTTGCTTCCTCTGGTATTCAATTAATGGATCTTGTATAGTAGCACTACTTGTATTGTTACCTGCTTGATATATCGCTTTGCTTATTTGTAAGTCGCTTTGGATAAAAGCGTCTGCTAAGTGAATAAATGTAAATGTAAATTACAGATCAGTCTCATAACTCATACTGGTTTAATGACGTGACGGTAATCCTAGACACTACATTTCCCAGAGTGCATTGTAACCCCGCCCCTCAGGGCTCCGGTCTGCGTCTGATCCACACAGTGGGCACACGGACGTGCAGCGCGTGCGGAACCGTTATTATCCTTATTACCGCCGTTCTCCTCAGTGATGGCCACGGCTCTGTCGCGCGCGCTCAAACTGCCAGGTAGGAGACTGCAGTATGCTAACGAACATGCTAACAACCCCGCTCTGTACCGTGTGTATGGACAGCAGGAGTGTGTGTGTGAGAGTGTGTGTGCGTGTGTGTGAGAGAGTGTGTGTGCGTGTGTGTGTGTGTGTGTGTGTGTGAGAGAGAGACGATATATCGCTAGTCTCACACACTTCAGTTATATTTACATTACTCATTGAGTGTTTGGTTTCGAAATGAAGTCGCGCGCGCGGTGGTTCGGGTGTTGATGTGGATTTGGGTGACGCACTATTTTAACAGCGCGAGACAGAAAACACGGTCATTTCCTCCATCCGGGCTTCAGATCATCTCCATTCATTCATTCATTCATCCTGAGATAAACTAACATCGTCCCTCATCCCGCTACAAACTAACCCCGTCCCTTCATCCTGAGATAAACTAACCTCGTCCCTTCATCCTGAGATAAACTAACCCCGTCCCTTCATCCTGAGATAAACTAACCTTGTCCCTTCATCCTGAGATAAACTAACATCGTCCCTTCATCCTGAGATAAACTAACACGTCCCCTCATCCCGCTACAATACTTCCCTCCCTTCATCCTGAGATAAACTAACCTTGTCCCTTCATCCTGAGATAAACTAACCCCGTCCCTTCATCCTGAGATAAACTAACCTCGTCCCTTCATCCTGAGATAAACTAACATCGTCCCTTCATCCCGCTACAAACTAACCCCGTCCCTTCATCCTGAGATAAACTAACCTTGTCCCTTCATCCTGAGATAAACTAACCCCGTCCCTTCATCCTGAGATAAACTAACCTTGTCCCTTCATCCTGAGATAAACTAACCTCGTCCCTTCATCCTGAGATAAACTAACATCGTCCCTTCATCCCGCTACAAACTAACCTCGTCCCTTCATCCTGAGATAAACTAACCACCGTCCCTTCATCCTGAGATAAACTAACCTCGTCCCTTCATCCTGAGATAAACTAACCTCGTCCCTTCATCCTGAGATAAACTAACCTCGTCCCTTCATCCTGAGATAAACTAACATCGTCCCTTCATCCTGAGATAAACTAACATCGTCCCTTCATCCTGAGATAAACTAACCTCGTCCCTTCATCCCGGGATAAACTAACCTCGTCCCTTCATCCCGCTACAAACTAACCTCGTCCCTTCATCCTGAGATAAACTAACCTCGTCCCTTCATCCCGCTACAAACTAACCTCGTCCCTTCATCCTGAGATAAACTAACCTCGTCCCTTCATCCCGCTACAAACTAACCTCGTCCCTTCATCCTGAGATAAACTAACCTCGTCCCTTCATCCCGCTACAAACTAACCTCGTCCCTTCATCCTGAGATAAACTAACCTCGTCCCTTCATCCTGAGATAAACTAACCTCGTCCCTTCATCCTGAGATAAACTACCCCGTCCCCTCATCCCGGGATAAACTAACCTCGTCCCTTCATCCCGCTACAAACTAACCCCCTCCCTTTAATCCTGAGATAAACTAACCTCGTCCCTTCATCCCGCTACCAAACTAACCGTCCCTTCTCCTGAGATAAACTAACCTCGTCCCTTCATCCTGAGATAAACTAACCTCGTCCCTTCATCCTGAGATAAACTAACATCGTCCCTTCATCCTGAGATAAACTAACCTCGTCCCTTCATCCTGAGATAAACTAACATCGTCCCTTCATCCTGAGATAAACTAACATCGTCCCTTCATCCTGAGATAAACTAACCTCGTCCCTTCATCCCGAGATAAACTAACCTCGTCCCTTCATCCCGCTACAAACTAACCTCGTCCCTTCATCCTGAGATAAACTAACCTCGTCCCTCCATCCCGCTACAAACTAACCTCGTCCCTTCATCCTGAGATAAACTAACATCGTCCCTTCATCCTGAGATAAACTAACCTCGTCCCTTCATCCCGAGATAAACTAACCTCGTCCCTTCATCCCGGGATAAACTAACCTCGTCCCTTCATCCTGAGATAAAATAACATCGTCCCTTTATCCTGAGATAAACTAACCTCGTCCCTTCATCCTGAGATAAACTAACCTCGTCCCTTCATCCCGGGATAAACTAACCTCGTCCCTTCATCCCGCTACAAACTAACCTCGTCCCTTCATCCTGAGATAAACTAACCTCGTCCCTTCATCCCGCTACAAACTAACCTCGTCCCTTCATCCTGAGATAAACTAACCTCGTCCCTTCATCCTGAGATAAACTAACCTCGTCCCTTCATCCTGAGATAAACTAACATCGTCCCTTCATCCTGAGATAAACTAACATCGTCCCTTCATCCTGAGATAAACTAACCTCGTCCCTTCATCCCGGGATAAACTAACCTCGTCCCTTCATCCCGCTACAAACTAACCTCGTCCCTTCATCCTGAGATAAACTAACCTCGTCCCTTCATCCCGCTACAAACTAACCTCGTCCCTTCATCCTGAGATAAACTAACCTCGTCCCTTCATCCCGCTACAAACTAACCTCGTCCCTTCATCCTGAGATAAACTAACCTCGTCCCTTCATCCCGCTACAAACTAACCTCGTCCCTTCATCCTGAGATAAACTAACCTCGTCCCTTCATCCTGAGATAAACTAACCTCGTCCCTTCATCCTGAGATAAACTAACCTCGTCCCTTCATCCCGAGATAAACTAACCTCGTCCCTTCATCCCGCTACAAACTAACCTCGTCCCTTCATCCTGAGATAAACTAACCTCGTCCCTTCATCCCGCTACAAACTAACCTCGTCCCTTCATCCTGAGATAAACTAACCTCGTCCCTTCATCCTGAGATAAACTAACCTCGTCCCTTCATCCTGAGATAAACTAACCTCGTCCCTTCATCCTGAGATAAACTAACCTCGTCCCTTCATCCTGAGATAAACTAACATCGTCCCTTCATCCTGAGATAAACTAACATCGTCCCTTCATCCTGAGATAAACTAACCTCGTCCCTTCATCCCGGGATAAACTAACCTCGTCCCTTCATCCCGCTACAAACTAACCTCGTCCCTTCATCCTGAGATAAACTAACCTCGTCCCTTCATCCCGCTACAAACTAACCTCGCCCTTTAACTTGAGATAAACTAACCTCGTCCCTTCATCCTGAGATAAACTAACCCGCCCTTCATCCTGAGATAAACTAACATCGTCCCTTCATCCTGAGATAAACTAACACGCGTCCCTTCATCCTGAGATAAACTAACCTCGTCCCTTCATCCCGGGATAAACTAACCTCGTCCCTTCATCCCGCGACAAAACTAACCTCGTCCCTTCATCCTGAGATAAACTAACCTCGTCCCTTCATCCCGCTACAAACTAACCTCGTCCCTTCATCCTGAGATAAACTAACCTCGTCCCTTCATCCCGCTACAAAAACCTCGTCTTCTCCTGAGATAAACTAACCTCGTCCCTTCATCCCGGATAAACTAACCTCGTCCCTTCATCCTGAGATAAACTAACCTCGTCCCTTCATCGAGATAAACTAACCTCGTCCCTTCATCCTGAGATAAACTAACCTCGTCCCTTCATCCGGGATAAACTAACCTCGTCCCTTCATCCCGCTACAAACTAACCTCGTCCCTTCATCCTGAGATAAACTAACCCCCTCCCTTCATCCCGCTACAACTAACCTCGTCCCTTCATCCTGAGATAAACTAACCTCGTCCCTTCATCCTGAGATAAACTAACCTCGTCCCTTCATCCTGAGATAAACTAACATCGTCCCTTCATCCTGAGATAAACTAACATCGTCCCTTCATCCTGAGATAAACTAACCTCGTCCCTTCATCCCGGATAAACTAACCTCGTCCCTTCATCCCGGGATAAACCTAACCTCGTCCCTTCATCCCGCTACAAACTAACCTCGTCCTTCATCCTGAGATAAACTAACCTCGTCCCTTCATCCGCTACAACTAACCTCGTCCCTTCATCCTGAGATAAACTAACCTCGTCCCTTCATCCCGCTACAAACTAACCTCGTCCCTTCATCCTGAGATAAACTAACCTCGTCCCTTCATCCCGCTACAAACTAACCTCGTCCCTTCATCCTGAGATAAACTAACCTCGTCCCTTCATCCTGAGATAAACTAACCTCGTCCCTTCATCCTGAGATATACTAACCTCGTCCCTTCATCCTGAGATAAACTAACCTCGTCCCTTCATCCCGAGATAAACTAACCTCGTCCCTTCATCCCGGGATAAACTAACATCGTCCCAGGTTAAACTAACTGAACTTAATTAAATGAATTGTATTAAAGTTCCTCCCGGACCGGTTTGTAATGATAATGTAATTGACGCTCATATCGTCCAGGGCTAACGTCTATATTTATATTTATATTTATAAATCTGCTTACATATAAATATCACAGTATATAATAAAATACATGATCACCATATACAGTATCTAGTGTTTCCTAACGGAGACTCAGCAGTAGGCACGTGACGAAATGTAGAAACAAACGAATCAAAATGTAACAGTATGACGTGATCCATCGTCACGTCCTCTCATACAGCGCTCTGTGTGTGTTTAAATCTAAATCTACATCCAACTGTTTATTAAACCGTTTATTCTACGTGTAAATATCGGTGAATGTCACATCGCAGTTTATTATAATGTGTTACTCAGTATTTAGATATCAATGTATTATAACTTTAAACATTTCTGTAAATAAAAGAAGGTATTTAAGAAGACGAATGGGAGAATTAGTGAAAGCGTAATGATATAATTTACTGTGACATCGCCCAGAGCTTTATTTCTGCTGGATTCCCTCTGCCTGTCCTTTATCAGAGGAAAGAAAAGAAGAACGCTGTGTTTTCACGGCTGATGAAACAGTATGAAATGTTCAGTTTATCAGAATAACTAGTGCACAATGCTACAGTTACACACAATATAAAACTGTGTGTGTGTGTGTGCTCCATTATCATCACTGGCTGCATTGTTTTGGCTATGAATACAGAAGAATTGCTACAAATTTAAACCAAGTATTTTTAATAAATTCTATTTAATTGTTACATCAAATCCAGTCGATCGTTTCGAACAAGCTCAGGTTTGATCTCCAAATAAATGCTGTTGTTAAAAATAGCTTCCATCTTAAATATATAGAACAGTTGAAGTCCATCCTCTACTTGATGATTTGGAGAAGGTTGTGCACGCTTTTGTGTCTTCTCGTTTGGACTACTGTAAGGCTTTGTATCTGGGTGTGAGTCAGGCCCCTCTCTCTCTCTCTCTCTCTCTCTCTCTCTCACCTGCAGCTGGTCCAGAATTCAGCTGCTAGGCTTATAACTGGCACCAGGAAAAGAGACCATATTACCCCAGTATGGATTTCAATACATTGGTTGCCAATTCCATACAGAATCCAGTTTAAAGTGTTGCTATATGTATGTAAGGCTCTTCATGGTCTAGCACCAGAGTATATCTCAGACTTAATAAGACTTCAAGCTCTCTTCACTCTGGAGATCAGCCGCGTCTGTCGGCTCCTCACTCTCGTCTTAGATCTCAAGGTGATAGAGCGTTTGCAGTGGCGGCCCCAAGACTTTCACTGGTGTCTTTTCAGGGGGCCTTAAAAACATATTTATTTTCTCTAGTTTTAAGCAATGCATTATAAATTGTATAAAATCTGTTTTTGTCTGTTTTAAATGTTTGTTGTACTCTTGTCTGCATGCATGGGATCATTTTTGTAACTCCATGTGCAGCACTTTGGTACCCGTTGCGGTTTTTGAAAGTGCTCTAGAAGTAAAGTTGAGTTGAGTTGATCAAATGCGTATAGAGACATTATGAAGAAAAATAAAGCTTGGTCAGAAGTAGCAGAGACGGTTGGTGTCTCTGGTAAGTGTGTGCCGCTAGTATAGTTAGCTCACTTTGCTAATCTAGTCTGAGTACAAATCTGAGAACCTTTTTTTTATCAAACACCAGATGTGCATGATGTTTAAGACGCAGCCTGTTAGACCAGTAAATCTGCACCGTGGCTTGTTTGGCCATCACACTGATGCGGTGTGTACACAACATCTTCTATTGTGTGAAGATGCTTCAGGCATGTTTTCAGGGTGTAGAAGAACGCTGAGACGGCACTACAGAGTTTAACACGACTCGTTTAGTGCGTTCAGATGGGGTCGGGAATTTGTGTTTTGGACACTCGGTACGCTCGCCATTCAAATGGACACTGTTACTAGGCAACTAGGAAGCATGGACGTCGAATATCATCACTGAGATGAATGATTTAGCTAACTTTCACCTCGTATCCGACCAATCTAAATTCACAGTCACGATGGAGGCGCCACAGAATTGTTCAGAACCTCAACATTTACCTCAGATGTGTTGGTAAATTACTATTAAAACACCCAGAACAACTAAAAGTACACTGTAATTACACTCTTGTAACATAAATGACACAGAATTGTTCAGAACATCAACATTTACCTCAGATGTGTTGGTAAATTACTATTAAAGCACTCAGAACAACTAAAAGTACACTGTAATTATACTCTGGTTACATAAATGACACGGAATTGTTCAGAACCTCAACATTTACCTCAGATGTGTTGGTAAATTACTAATAAAACACCCAGAACAACTAAAAGTACACTGTAATTACACTCTTGTAACATAAATGACACAGAATTGTTCAGAACCTCAACATTTACCTCAGATGTGTCGGTAAATTACGTATAAAACACTCAGAAGAAATAAAATGATACTGTATTTACATTATTTTATCCCATTATTTATCCCATATGCCATTAGTTTTACTGAGTATCTTGTTATTTGGACCTAATATTTCTAACTATTTCCAGATACTATGTCATTTAAATAGTATAAGATAGTGCTGTAGTTCATTAGGAAACGGATGTATAGTTATGATTGTGTGTGTGTGTGTGTGTGTGTGTGTGTGTAGGGAAGAAGGGCTCGGAGCTGGGCGAGTATGACCCCCTGACCCAGGTGGACAGTGAGGATGACAGCGAGGAGGACGACCTCGTGCTGAATTACCCACGGAACGGCCTCACCTCACACTCACACGCCGCCACGCTCAGGCTGGGACAGGAAGATGCGGAGCTACACGAGGAGGACGAGGAGGAAGTATGGAGACACGGCGGTGGGAAGGACAGGCGGGGCGAAGCTGGAGAGTCAACTGATGAGGGGGTGGGGTTGGTCAGCGAGGGGGCGGGGCAGAAGGTGAAAGTCAGGGTGGCGGTGCGTACCGCGGCGTTTGTGGTGCCGCTGATCTGCGCCGCGATGTTCGTCCTGCTGTTCGCCTTCCTGGTGCCGTGCCAGCGAGGAGGCTCACACAGACAGGAGTGGGAAACGGAAGTGGGACACGCAGGTGGTAAGATGGGACACTTTTATTTTTCTAATGACATCAAACAGTCTTTATTTAAAACATTGTTCTGAGATTTATGAAAATGTATTGTTATATAACCTCCTCACTGTGGGAAAGAACATGCTGCAATGCCTTCTGGGTAAACCGTACTCCTGAAATCCATACAGGATTCCACCTGATCTCTGATTTAACACACTTCACTGCAGTTACAGACGGAACACAGTGCTTTCTTCATACCCTGTGTAGTGCGTTCTATCACAACCTGCCCACATTTAGACATGTTCCACTCCGCCAGGTGTGACATCACCTCCCATGGCATTATGGGATGTAGATGGGGACGGAGTGGAGGACTTATTAATCGCAGTCATGAGGATCAACAACAGCAGCCAGCAGATCAGTTTCCTAGGAAACAGCAAAGGTAACGCACACACGCGCACGCACGCGCACACACACACACGTACGCGCACACACGCACGCACACACACACACGCACGCACTCACACTGTCTGTAGTCTGTAGCTAAGTGTTAAAAGTCAGAATAATGCACATTGCTTTATTATTATGTTTTTGTGTGACCTGAACTAGTCATTTACTCACTGCAACGTGTAATTAACTAATCCATCTCTCTCTCTCTCTTTTTTTTTTTTTTTTTCTCTCTTTCTCTGTCTCACTCTCACTCTCTTTCTCTGTCTCTCTCTCACTCTCACTCTAACTCTCTCTCTCTCACACACACTCTCTCTCTCTCACTCTCTCTCTGTCTCTCTCACTCTCTCTCACTCTCTTGCTCACCCTCTCTCCCTCTCACTCTCTCTGTCTGTCTCTCTCACTCTTCTCTCACTCTCTCTCTGTCTCTCTCTGTCTCTTTCACTCTCTCTCTCTCTCTCACACTCACTCACTCTCTCTCTCCATCTCTCCTCACTCTCTCTCCATCTCTCTCTCTTGTCTCTCACTCTCTCTCTCTGTCTCTCTCACCTCACCTCTCTCTCACTCTCTTGCTCTCTGTCTTCTCTCTCTCTCTCTCTCTCTCTCTCTACTCTCTCTCTCTCTCTCACTCTCTTGCTCACCTCTCTCACACTCACCACACCTCTCACTCACCTCTCTCACCTCTCTCACTGTCTCTCTCTCTCTCTGTCTCTCTCTCTATCACTCTCTCTCACTGTCTCTCACCTCTCTCTCTCACTCTCTCTCTGTCTCTCTCACTCTCTTGCTCACTCACCTCTCTCACTCACTCTCTCCTCACTCACTCTCTTCACCTCTCTCACTCTGTCTCTCTGTCTCTCTCCTCACTCTATCTCTCTCTTGTCTCTCACTCTCTCTATCTCTCTGCCTCTCTCTCTCTCTGTCTCTCTTTTCTCTCTCTCTCTCACTCTCTCTCTGTCTCTCTCACTCTCTCTTCTCTCTCTCACTCACTCTCTCTCACTTTCTCTCACTCTCTTGCTCACTCTCTCTCACTCTCTCTCTCACTCTCTCTGTCTCTCACTCTCTCGCTCTCTTGCTCACTCTCTCTCACTCTCTCTGTCTCTCTCTTACTCTCTCTCTCACTCTCTCTGTCTCTCACTCTCTCTGTCTCACACTCACCCACTCTCTCACTCTCTCTCACTCTCTTTCTCTCACTCACTCTCTCACTCTCTCTTTCACTCTCTCTCACTCTCGCTCACTCTATCACTCTCACTCTCTCTCACTCTAACTCTCTCTCTCTCTCACACTCTCTCTCTCTCTCTCTCTCTCTCTCACTCTCTAGAGTACAGTGTAGTAGCTCTGCACGGCGTGAACGGCTCAGTGATCTGGACTCGCTCTCTGAAGGAGCCGCTCTCCTCTGTGCAGTGTTCAGCTCCCAACACCTGCCTACTCATCACCTCCACACACCTGAGCAGTGTAAACGCATCTACAGGTGAGACGTTAACACACTTCAGCAGTGTTAATACACCTACAGGTAAAGCTTTAATCCAGCTGAGTGAGTGAGATATACACGGCCTGGCCAAAAAACAGTCGCACAGCGTTGATTAAAGCACGCATTCGACATGGCATTGGTTCAGCAACCTTGTGCAACGTGACAACTTTTATTTCCATCCGGAGTTGCATTCATTTTTGAGAGTTGAAGCACTCCGTGAAGTCTTCCCCATCACATCCCAAAGACTTTCACTAGGGTTAAGGTGCCTAGTTCATGTGTGAAAATGATTCCTCATGCTCCCTGACCCACTCTTTCAGTTCAGGCTGATGAATCTTGGCGTTGTCATCCTGTCAGGGAAGAAAGAAATTCATTGATGGGATAACCTGGTCATTCAGTACATGCAGGTGCTCATCTGACTTTATTGCCGCATAATGTTGCAGAGCCTCGACCTGACCAGCTGAAGCAACCCCAGACCATAACACCTCCTCCACAGGCTTGTACAGTTGGCACTATCGCGTCATACCTCCCTTATCACCCTGACACGCCCATCGCTTTGGAATAGGGTCAGCCTGGACTTATCAGACCACATGAACTTTTTCCATTGCTCCATTCTACAATGGGTAGACAATGGGGTAGGCTCTTAAGTATTTACATTTACGTTTACATTTATTCATTTAGCAGATGCTTTTATCCAATGAGAAAAATACAAGCAAAGTGATTCATCAAGCAGAGAACAATACGAGTAGTGCTGCTGTACAAGATCCATTAATTGAGTTCCAGAAGAAACAAAGTGCACACGGTAGAGGTGTACGTGCAAATTTTATTTATTTTTTTAATGAGTTGGTTAGGTGTTCACGGAAGAGGTGGGTCTTTAGCTGTTTTTTGAGGATGATGAGAGATTCTGCGGTCCGGAATGAGGTTGGAAGTTCATTCCACCACTGAGGAACAGTTAGTGTGAATGTTCTTGAAAGGGACGTTGAGCCACGCTGAGTGGGAACTACTAAACGCCGGTCGTTGATTGATCGCAGATTGCATGATGGAACGTAGGCCTTCAGGAGAGAGTTGAGGTAGGGGGCGCTGTTCCAGACAAGGTCTTGTAGGTGAGCATCAAGGCCTTGAATTTGATGTGGGCGGCCACAGGAAGCCAGTGGAGGGAGATGAAGAGGGGTGTGACATGGGTTGTCTTGGGCTGGTTGAAGACGAGGTGCGCTGCAGCATTCTGAATCATCTGAAGGGGTTTGATGGAGCTGCTGGGAGGCCTGAAAGCAGTGAGTTGCAGTAGTCCAGTTTAGAGATAACAAGAGTCTGGACTAGTATCTGTGTGGCCTGAGGTAGGGTCGGATTTTCTTGATGTTGTACAGGATGAACGCTTATTTGCTTATTTAAATCCAAACAGCGACCTTTGGCCAGACAGTGTACCTGGAGAATGGTTATAATGATTGATTTAATGTATTTATACCTGATTGGTTCAGGTAAGAAGTTGTGGGAGGTGCCAGCAAGAGAGGGGGAGTCACAGGCTGTGGCTGTTCCTGATTTGCAGGGAGATTCTCTTCCAGATCTGCTGATTGCTACTCTACCTGCAGATGAGGTGCACACACAAACACACACACACACACACACACACACACACACTCTCTCTCTCTCTCTCAAGCTCTTAAGCTCTTAATGATATCTCGCTTTGTTTTCTTCTGTACTCCAGGAATTAGATCCCTCTCTAGTCCTGCACTCAGGGTTGACGGGCTCTCTGATTGGTCAGCCGGTGAACTTTAACCTCACTCCACAGGGAAAGCTGATTGGTCCCTTGCTGCATGAGACGGCAGTGGGAGCATACTACATCCTGTTTGGTTTGGGTAAGAGGGCTGTTCACTGTGTAGTAAGAGTTAACACACATACACAAACTGTTCACTTCAGTATGTGCAGGGACAAGCCATTTAGTACATACTGGGGCCAGCCATTCAGTACGTAGTGGGACAAGCCATTCAGTACGTAGTGGGACAAGCCATTCAGTACGTAGTGGGACAAGCCATTCAGTACGTAGTGGGACAAGCCATTTAGTACATACTGGGGCCAGCCGTTCAGTACGTAGTGGGACAAGCCATTCAGTACGTAGTGGGACAAGCCATTCAGTACGTAGTGGGACAAGCCATTTATTACATACTGGGGCCAGCCATTCAGTATGTACTAGGACAAGCCATTCAGTACGTAGTGGGACAAGCCATTCAGTACGTAGTGGGACAAGCCATTCAGTATGTAGTGGGACAAGGCATTCAGTACGTACTAGGACAAGCCATTCAGTACGTAGTGGGACAAGCCATTCAGTACGTAATAGGACAAGCCATTCAGTACATAGCGGGACAAGCCATTCAGTACGTAGTGGGACAAGCCATTCAGTACGTAGTGCGACAAGCCATTTAGTACATACTGGGACAAGCCATTCAGTACGTAATAGGACAAACCATTCAGTACATAGTGGGACAAGCCATTCAGTATGTAGTGGGACAAGCCATTCAGTATGTAGTGAGACAAGCCATTTAGTACGTACTGGGACAAGCCATGGTAATACATCCCATTTAGTACATATTGCTATGCACCATTCAGTGTGTACTGAGAGGACCAGTAAAGTTTATAACACATTGCTATGTACCATTCTGTTAAGTACTTTTGTCTAGGATCCACTCAGTATATATTTGTATGATCTATTAATTTCAGTACACATTGGTACAGCCCATTCTGTTCAGTGCTTATTGATGAATCAGTACATTACGTTCAGTTCAATACTGTATGTATCTTACCAATAACTAATGAACAGAATGGGCTGTACCACCGTGTACTGAACTAAAACAGGCAACACCAGCATATACTGAAAGGATCTTATTACTGTACTGAGCAGAATCTGAACAAGATCTCACAGGTTTGTTCAGTACACAACCCATTCTATTCTGTAGTTATTGGTAAAAAGTTCAGTACGCTTTGGTGTAACCCATTCCGTCAAGTACGTATTGGTATGATCCACTCAGATTAGTGTTACCATAACCCCTTCAGTATATACTGGTATGACCGGTTTAGCTAATTGATCAGATAAGCATGTTAGATGGCTATGCTAAGTTAGGTCTCCATGCAGTGTTAGCATTAGCAGAGTGTGATTTCAGCGCTAACGTGCTAGCATGGTGTTATGTGCAGGTATGGTGGAGGCGGTGTCTCTGGGAGACGTTTATAAACAAGCAACGGGCCGGACGACCATTCCCTTGAGTCTCAGTGTGAAGGACCCCATGTGGGAGAAGCAGAGGAAGAACAACTCGTCTACACTCATCCACATCTACAGGTGTGTAACACACACACACACACACACAACACACCTGTGTGATAGACTACCTGTGAGACTTTACAATGTACCTCTATTGTAATTAAATAACCTTACACTTTCATTATTAATCTGTGTGTGTGTGTGTGTGTGTGTGTACAGTGGGGTTGATCAGGTTGAGTATTTTCTCCCCCTGGTGGCCGGAGTGTGTAATAACCACAATAACCTGGACGCTGAGGCAAGCTGTAACTCTAGCCGCAGTGACTGGGTGTTGGTGTGTGTGAACAGTCGGATCTCCTTCATCCGGGAGAGAGACATACACGCCATGTGGACCGTTAACTCCTCCTCCATACACAGGTGTGTGTGTGAGTGAGTGTGTGTAATAGTGTGTGTGGTTTACCCTCACAGGAGTTGTACTTGCTCTACATCTCTAAATGACACACATTTGTGCAACTTAGCCATCATTTAAACATCCTTGGCTTTAGCGTAGCTAATGTAGATAAGCGGTTAGCTTAGAGTTAGCTAACATTTAGCTCACTGCTTAACTCCTGTTTTACTCTAGCTAGCTACTGCTAATGTTCAGACCACGACCGGCACTAGCACTTAAAGAGCGCACAGCGATCAACCTAAACATAGATCGCTAGGTGTAGCTAAGAATGCTGTATGCTAGCTACTTAATGTTATGCTAGGACATCGCACAGCTAGCATTAAGATATATTGCTAATCTGCATTTTTTTTTAAATTGATTGTGTGTGTGTGTAGTCGTCCTGCTATTGGTCATTTTAATGATGATGGAGTTCCTGATTTGGTCATCCAGCAATCTGCTAATGGCATCCGAAAGGTAACACATAATAATAATAATAATAATAATAATAATGTTGTTGATGTTGTTGTTGTTATTAACAATAATAATAACATTAAACCTTATTACTCACTCTCAGGTCCAGATAATTGATGGAGCTCAGGGGCAGAGCCTGTGGGAGGTGGAATTTGTTTGTCCCCGCCTTGTTCTGGAAGGTTCTACCATTCTGACCACGTCCGGCCTGTCAGTGCTCCTGTTTTGGGCAGGAGATCCACTTCCTGCATCGAAGAACGTTACCAAGGTAACCGTGTCTGAGAGGAGTAACACACTGCGAATGTTTTTAAGTGTGTGAATGTTTTGGAGACTGATTTTTGTACGTGTGTGTGTGTGTGTATGTGAGACAGGTGAGTCCACCTGAGCCAGTTCTCCGCAGGCTATTCCTCCTCCACCCAGCGTATCCCACAATCCTCCAGGAACTTACCAGTACTACTGACACAGCACTCACAGCTACAGGTAACACACACACACACGCTAATCTGTGTGCTGTGGAAGAACATGACTGTCCATTATCCTACACATTTAGAGCTCCATGCTAAACTGCTGGCTATAGACTTCCATTACTTGTTAGCTTCATTAGCCTCTGAGAATCCTATAAAACTGCAGGAAAATTATAGACCTGGCAACCCTGGTGAAATTCCCTCTGTACTTTTAATTGTGTGTGTGAGTAATCCCCACTCTCCCCTCCCCCGCAGTGAGTTACGATGACGAGCAGAAGGACGTGTCCTACGTGGTGGTGGTGTCGCGGCCCGTCTCGGGTCTCGGCCCCGGGGCTCAGCTGGTGAAGAGCGTGAGCGTGAGATCGTCTCTGAGCAAGGCTACCACCGTACGACTGAGTGACGACACGCACACACACACCGCCTTCCAGATCAACAAGTTCTTCAGAAGCCTGTCCTTCAGACACCAGGTGAGGAATACCGAGCCACTCCTAAGCTCCGCCCCCTTCCCCATCCCACCTCATCTCAGACAGTGGAAATGTACCAGGAAGGGTTAGGGATCTGGTCTTGGTTTGCTCTGATAAGCCCATGGCTACGTGTGTGTGATGAGCTCATCATGATCTGTTTTTTCTGTTGCAGTGAGAAGCTGTAGGAGACGGATCAGGATCAGGATGTTCACACCGATACATATTTATTCACATTCGTTTATTTATTTAGATGATGATGATGATGATGATGATGTTTAACCTCCACTGAGAGAAGATATAATCCGTGAGGAGGAATAACGTTCCAAATGAATAATATGATCTTAAGTCAAAAATGAAACTGGTCACTGTACTCAACGAGAGCTAGGTTACTAATGCTAATGCTAACACTAGCGTAGCATTTTGTGACGATGTCTATTGTTAAAAGCACGCTATAAATACAGTCGTGTGGAACTGAGCTAGCAACGCTTGTTCTGAGCAGCTGCATGATCGAAATAATACAATTTTTAAAAAATGACCACAGTCAGCATGCTGAAATGATGCTTTGTTAGCGTTAGCGTTAGTGTTAGCGTTAGTGAGCAGCGTAAGCCATAGCAAAGACTTGTAAAGCTTGCTAATGTAATGTGATGCTAGTCAACACTAAGCTCTCGGTCAGTGGGTTGCTTGTTTCTTCCTCGTACCACTGATTTGTATTCTTCCAAATGTTCTTTGTTTGCTTTTGTCCAATTTTATGTCAAATGACAGTCCTGTAAATAACTTGTCGTGTTGTCATGGTGACAGGACTCCGCCCACCGACCATGACATCATTGGTTTCCTGGTCGCCATTGCAGAAGCGCACAATGTGTGAGCATGGGTTGTGTGTAAGATATTTTTAAAGGAATAATGTGTATATATATAGGTGAGATGTGTGTGTGTGTGTGTGTGTGTGAGAGAGAGAGAGAGAGTGTGTGTGTGTGAGAGAGAGAGAGAGAGAGAGAGTGAACATGATGTAAATATAATATTCAGACTGGTTTCTGCAAATAAGCACAACAAACAATTTGCCTTTTGTTTAACACAACAAACAGACATGTAGTGAGAAGCTTCCCCTAGCGTGCACACACACACACACACACACACACACCCCGTCACAGACGCTTTTATTCACAATGTTTCTGCAGTGTGATAAGAGTAACTGCCGTACAATAAAGACTAAACGACTAAACGTTGATCAACTCTGTGTGTGTGGGTGTGTGTGGGTGTGTGATTATCTATAATTATCTTGTGGTCTAAGGGTGTGTGTAAACCTGCAACATGATCTGTGTTGCCAGATTGGACAGATTCACTGTTGTTAAATCTACGCCATTCTCTCAGTAGAGACGATAGGTCTGTGTTGAGTTAACAAGTGACTGAACAGGACCTGAGCGGCCTCTGGGGTAGAATTATCCTTCTGATGTAGTTCAGGAGAAACCTGCATGGAAGGCAAGAGGGACAGTTGGTTGTCCAGAACGACCTCAAGGTTGTGTGCGGTGTTAGAGGTTGTGATCTCAGAGTTGTCCAGGGAGATCACAAGATCTTGACATGGGGATGCATCTCCAGGGATGTGCGGCAGCTCCGTCTCGCTGGGGTTCCATTTTAGCTGCCATCCATGATGAGATTTCTGCAGGATGAGGAAGGAACTGAGGGAGGAATGGAGAGGATGAGTTGAGGGTCATCAACATAGTGGTGGTATGAAAACCCATATGAGCATATGACCTCACAAGAGGAGCAGGTGAAGAAGATATGACCTTGCAGGGAGAGCTGGTATAGAGGATACAACCTCACCAAGAGCAGGTTTTAGAGGACATTATCAGGGCTGCAACTAATGATTATTTTCATAATCGATTAGTTGGACGATTATTTCCTCAATCAGATGGGGGGGTTCAGTACAATTTGTTTGTTTATTTAAAATAAAATCCACAAACGGAGTGTTACAAATATAAACTTCAGACTAAAACTTTACACAACTGTTTGTCCAATTGTATAAGACTGAAAAGAACCCAATACACACACACACACACCAGAACATATATTATTCATTTATGACTGGTTTATTTCTGTGCTTTTTTACATTTTTTATAGTTACATATACATATATATATATAGCGCTGAACTTCAGTCCTAAATGAATAATAACTTTCACTACACCGTGTGGTTTCTGTTCCTTGCTGCATTTAGGAATATTGTTTTATTTTGATCATAATGTTTTAATTAGACATTACAGATCTTACTCGTGCTCCCGCTGCGCGTGAGGAGCAACGCAGCCTCGTTACTTATAGATCACTTCCGTTATAATAAATGACAGAATTTACACTGCAAGTGTGCGAATACACCAGATAATGACAATAAACAACTTAAATCAAACCTCTTAAGCAGCTCGCACCAGTTTCCCCGCCCCTCACACACACTGGAGCATTTTGGATATAAACATGAGTTTGTGCTCGTGCATCACTGTAGTGCTTCCCTGCTACACAAACTCCGCTTTATAAAGTTTTATCTTCTCCAGTACGAATACGACCTTGAGGACCGAGCGGTTATAGACACGACCTCGCTGAGAGAGTGGGTATAGAGAATACGACCTTGAGGACAGAGCGGTTATAGAGGTCACGACCTCGCCGAGAAAGCAGGTATAGAGGGAGAACAGAATAGGACCCAGCAGTGAACCTTGTGGAATTCCAGTGAAGAATCAGCATGAAGCAGATGTGATCCAGGTAAGAAGGAAACCACAAATTCAAAGATCCACGGGGATGGACAGGAGTCTCTAGTGATTCGAATGATGCTGATAATCTACTGCTTATAGCTGCATCATGCACCTAATCAAATTGATGTAAATCTCTTACATGATCTCATCATTATGAATGAATATAGATTTTAAAAGAGAATTATACTGTGTCTGGAATCCTGGGACGTAAACATCATCATCCTCAGGGACGAAGATGTGCTCCTCAAGCAGAGGAGCAAACCTGCCAACCAAAACATAAATACAAAATGAAGAATTTCATATATAATCGGTTTCCTCTGAAAATGCATTAGATTTATTACTAATATTCATATTTTCCCGTGTGTATGATGTATTTATGTGTACACAACAAGGCTCATCGACCGGTTGAATCAGTGAATCTCCCCGATCTGGCAACCCGCCGCTCTGCTCTGAGGTAAAATGGCGTCTCCGCTGTGGGGTCGGTTTGCGAGACTGTCCCGTAATATCGGTGTGTTTCCGCGGACGGCGGTGTGTGAAGGTTCGGGGACGCTGCGGACACAGTGCCGGACCGCTGTGTGCACGTCCAGCGGCGCCATTCTGCCCAAACCCAAGAAGGTAAGCGCGGGACAACGCCGCCGTAATTACCCGCTGAACTTGTCATCTTTTAACAGCTGTAGCGGAAAACGGAGTGTAACGGTACTGTCAAATCCTACCCGTATTCTGGCGAACTCCCGCCTCCTGCGCTCGGATTGGCTAGCAGGACGTCCTCATGCGCGGTGCAGGTGTCGTGTGGACCAATCAGATCGCAGCATCTCATTACCGGTGTACTTAAGTGTTGCTGATGAATGCCGTGCGCAGTGTGCGCGTGACGCAGGAATCCAGAAGTGAAGACAAATCAAACAAATATATAAAAACTAGAAGTGTGTGTGTGTGTGTGTGTAGTCATCATTAACTGTAAAGAATCAGTAAAGCACCACCTCTTCTCGGAGCACCGCCCTGTTCGGGTGGGGTTAGTTCTCCACGTGCAGGTGTGTGGAGTAATTCGTCCCGGACCGGGACCGGGGTTCAGATCGTGTGTGAGGAGAGGTGTAGGGTCTGTTCTTCAGTCTACAGAGACTACAGGAAGCGCTCGCTCGGATCTCTTGATCAGTTCTGTATAGACGAGGGCTTAAAGGGCGTGGCCGAGAAGAGACACTTCCGCCGCTTTGGGGAAGTTACTGAGGTTCTATCACGGGTCCACACTACAGACACGCCCACTACTACACACACTTATAATACAGACCAAAACCATCTGTGTGTGTTCAAATGAGGTGTTTGTAGCACACACACACACACACACACACACACGCACACACAGTGTTTAGTTTTAGTAGTGAAGACACGCCCATCTCTGTCTTATACAGAACGCTACATCAGTTAGAATCACATATCTGAATCTGAATGCTTCTGATGATGATGATAATGATTGTGTGTGTGTGTGTGTGTGTGTGTGTGTCCCAGACGGCGTTTGGCATGTTAAGGATCTCTGTGGTCGTGATCCCCTTCCTGTACATTGGTACTCTGATCAGTAAAAACTTCGCTGCTCTGCTGGAGGAGCACGACATCTTCGTCCCTGAGGATGATGATGATGATGATTAAACACACAAAGGTGGTATCATACAACACACACACACTGAATCACCTGCAAAGATTTATAGTACTGAAATTTATTATTGTTATTATTATTATTATTAACCTCTCTGTGTGTGTGTGTGTGTGTGTGTGTGTGTGTGTGTGTGTGTGTGTGTGTGTGTAGATGTGTAAGTCTGCGGTACTCTTCCTGGACGTCGGAGAACATTTCAGATCCCATGGCGTGTCCGGTTCATCTCTAACACTGTAGTGTGTGTGTGTGTGTGTGTGTGTGTGTGTGTGTGTTTGTTTGTGTTTACAGAGCTGTGTGTGTGTGTGAAACCTGAACAGCTCCTTCTGTCTGCATGCACTGTATAAATAATAATAAACCAAAACACTGGAAGAAACTCGACGTGTGTGTGTGTGTTTGGTATCAAGTAAAGAGTCGCTTCGTAGGGGTCAAAGGTGACGGCTTGTTGTAAGTATGGTGTACTCATAATGATGAGACTTCTTACACTACCTGGACATGAGCTCCGCGACTAAACTTTTAGCAGAGTGTAATATTCTGAGCAGCACCAGGGGGCGCTGAAGGTTGTAGCTACATTTAGCTCAAATTAGACCATTATTTACATTCCGGAGTCTGAGAAATGTCCGATCATGTCACATCTGCACAGTGATGGATTTTAATCAGCTCTTCATGATCACTACACCTTATTTTTGTTTACTATAATATTAGTAGTTAATGACTCCACATGCAGAAGTGTCCTTGGGTGAGACACCGAACCCCAAGTTGCTCCCGATGACAAGTTAGCGTCTTGCATGTCAGCTCTGCTACCACTGGTGTGTGTGTGTGTGTATGTGAATGGGTGAATGAGACACAGTGTAAAGTGCTCTGGATAAAAGCGTTATATAAGTGCAGAACATTTACCATTAGTGAGCAGTTCGAGTCTTAAGGCTCGATCCACACGTCTATGGATGGGTGTGTGTGTGTGTGTGTGTGTTCTATATATATATAACATTTTATTTTGACACTTGTCCACATCATCACTGGATCACTTAGAACTTTAAACTTATCCACCTTTGCAGTTTTTAAATCCCTGTGTTTGTTTACGTGTGTAAAACCAGTGACTGTGCATACAAATGTCTCTGAGGCCCTCTAGTGCCGGCTGCGGGACATTTCTCACTCCGCCCACTCCCTGCTCAGTCACATCTCCACTAATTATGTTCAGGAATAGAATTCAGCCTGCGATTTTATTCTGGGGCTGAACTCCCACTTCAACCCAAAACAGGCTTAAACACACAAACACACACACTCTATATGGAATAAAATGTTTCTACAAAAAAAATAAGTCGTCATACAGAGCAGTGAAGAGTACACAAAGTCAGTATGTGGTGCGACACTGCTTTAGTTTTGGAGAGAAAACCCGTGAGCAGTGTCAGTAGTGTCAGTAATGCTGTGTTCAGGACAGTAGAGGGCAGTGTTTCAGAGCGTGATGTAGAATCTGCTTCTGTCTCTGCAGCAGAACCCAACAGCCCACTGCTGAGGGACCCACCAGTGTTCCAGTGGCCGAGCTCTAAACTCTACATTCTAGAACCCTGTCGTTCAGGACGAGCTCCTCCCTGATCTCACACACACACACACACACACACACTCTCACAGGAGAAATCAGTCAAACAGAAACAGGGTGTGTGAGTAACGCAGTGTATTTACAGTTAAGCATCAGAGAAGATAATAAGGTGAAAGGTCAGAGAGAGGTCAGGGGGTGTGTCCATCATAGAACTTGGACAGGAAGTCGGTGGGGCGCGGGGTCTCCGTCTCGTGGAAGTAGCGCATGATGTGTGTCTTCTGTTTCCACACGTTGATGGTCTCCTGCAGCTCCATCTTACTCTGAGGACACACACACACACACACACACCAGATCTGAAAATAAGCTACAGGTTCAGTTACATGATAACCGCGCACACACACCCCGTGTTACCTTGACGATGAGCATGTCGATGACGCGCGGGTCACGGATGTGCTTGTTCTTATCGAACAGCTCTCTCACTTTGTCTCGGCCCTGACGTGCAGTGATGTCCAGCTGAAACGTCGCCACTGAAACACACACACACACACACACACACACACACACACACACACAGGGTTCAACAACAACTTACACCACCCTGCTGCTGAGTTCTGGAC
The DNA here is from genome assembly GCA_012411365.1 of Ameiurus melas. Classification (NCBI taxonomy): domain Eukaryota; kingdom Metazoa; phylum Chordata; class Actinopteri; order Siluriformes; family Ictaluridae; genus Ameiurus; species Ameiurus melas. The sequence continues at coordinate 29,139,732 of CM022765.1, forward strand.
TGTGATTGGTCAGGAGCTGGTGAGGAGTTCTCTAGAACAGCGGCTCTGACAGTAGCGCAGGTTTATATTAATGCTCTCGCTCTAATAGGTTATCGTTTCCATAGTAACGGCTCGTTCACAGGGGCGTGTCCAGCTACACGCCCCACTGATAATAAACGGAGTTGTATGACTCTATAAAGCCCTGACTGACAGCAGGTGCTAACACAGTTAGCTTAGCATGTCTGTGAGAGTCGACCTTGCCCCGGTGTGTTGAATGATAAATCTAATAAGGGGTCCGGACGGTGTTACCAGTGTTCGGTACCTCCCGGTACCAGGCCCGGTACAGCTCCCGCACACGCCGTTTGGCCTCGTCCATGTCGCGGCTGAGGAGCGGCTTCACCGCCCGCGCAGCTCCGGCGGTCCGGGTAGCAGCGGAGGACGCCATGTTTACTCTCCAACAACCACAACCTCGCTCACTTCCGGTGTGCACTTCCGCATGGAAAACAGCTGGGCACGGGCGCAGTGCTGCCACCTACAGACCGGAAGTGCACAACACAGCTACCGGAAACAAAGCTGCCTCTGCTCTACTGTACACTTTTACGCAGTTTTTGTTTTATGATGATCCTTCTACATTCTGAACTGATTCTAGTTCCTAAAAATAACCACATGAAAGCTAAACACCTGTATTTCAGTCTGCTGGCAGAGAGACTGGGCTAGATACTGTATAACATTTATTTACTAATATAAACACACAGTGGAAGCTGAATAAAAGTGAGCGGAGTCCTGCTGCTCCTTCAGGGGACTGAGGATGAGGAGGAGGATGATGATCATGAGGAGGAGGATGATAAGGAGGAGAGGGATGATGATGAGGAGAAGGATGATGATGAGGAGGATGAAGATGAGGAGGAGAAGGATGATGAGGAGGAGGAGGAGGATGATCAGGAGGAGGAGGAGGATGATGAGGAGGTGAGGGATGATGATGAGGAGGAGGATGAGGAGAAGGATGATGATGAGGAGGATGAAGATGAGGAGGAGAAGGATGATGATGAGGAGGAGGATGATGATGAGGAGGATGAAGATGAGGAGGAGAAGGATGATGATGAGGAGGAGGAGGATGATGAGGAGGTGTTTGTGTTGGTGTTTAGGCACAGACAGGTACAGATAAACACACCTGAACTATGTAACACACGGTGCACAGTGATCACCAGAGACTGAGGGCTAAAACACAACGCTCACTTTATTCATATTGACTACGGGACATTTCAACATCATTGTACAGATGCTGCTTTAAATAAAAAACATTCTCATAAAGACAAAGTGTCATTTTATCTTACAAAAAGAACGTAAAGTAACTTTGGCTCATTGAAGCAATGTTTTGGTGTGTTATCTCTGTGGCACTGCAGATCTGCACATCATCTCCATCGTAACTCAGTGTGTGTGTGTGTGTGTGTGTGTGTGTGTGTGAAGAACACACTGATCCCACATCAGCCAACATTACACCCATCTCTCCATTATACTACATGATGCACCCTATATGCACTGCCCCCCCGGGACGAGTGTGTTTTATTACATCGTCAGCCTTACCCAGCATGCACTGCTATGATAAGACTACGGTTTCCTTTACGCAGAAGCCGATGAAGCTGTTATAACTGTAAACAAGAGCAATAAAAGAGCTCTAGCTAAAACTGTAACATGTCACTGTGTTCAGACCGAGTATCACCGCGGCACTAACGGTTCGAGAAGACTGAATGCAGAGCGGTTTACATGCCTTCTGGATTATTCTAGAACCCTTCCAGTCTAGGTTACAAGACCAGTGCCTTCCTGGTCGAGTTCTCTAGGAACTAAAACTTCACATGGTTTGAACTGTGTTTATTACTCCCAGCACATGCTCTAGATGTTCACCCTTATTACCTCCAAGCCTTTCCCCAATGCGGTCTCACATTTCTGTGGATTTTACTTGACATACTCCCGCCGAGTTCTGACTGTTCAGACACCCTGAAGAACTCGACTGAGCAGGCAACGGCCTTCGCTTCCAGCTTGAACAGTCTAGAACCCATTCGGGTCTAACATTGTACAACTCTTAGATGGGCAGGCTCCAACCCGCCCTGGATGTGTAGTTTAGAACCTCTCCATCCAGAGCTCCCCGGAACCCTTCCTGCATTGTTCAACATTGCAGAAGTCTACTTCGCTGTGCAGCCCACAGTCCTTCCTGATGGTGTTATTCTAGAACCCATCCAGCCTAAGAACATTAAAACACTTCGCCTGGTTAATCAGTCTACAAGTCGTAATGGTGGAACATTCTGGAACTCTACATCCTCAATACTTCCTGATTAAACACTTACGTAGAACTCTTGACTTGTAAAGGTTGAGCAGTCGACAGCATTTAAAAAAAAAAACATTCCAGAACCCTTAAATATTGGAGCAGTCTACACTCTTCCTGGTTGTGTATTCCATAATCTTTTCCAGTCAAGAACTCTAGAACCCTTCCAGGTTTTAGCATTCGAGCCCTCCGTCTAGTTGGGCAGTCCACCGCCCGTTCTGTTTGTGCATTCTAGAACCCTTTCAGAATGAAGGTCTAGAAACCTTCCATCTTGATCACTAGAACCGTTCCAGGTATAAAATTTTAGAACTCTTTCTGAGGGAGCCACAACCCTTGCTGGATGTGACTGCTGACTGAACACTCCATAACTCTTCTGGGTTCCTGGGATCAGAAATATTCTAGAACGTCACCGTATTGGAACATTCCAATGTCTCCTCTATGTGTGTGTGAGTGAGAGAGAGTTGATCACTCCACCCTATACTTTACTTTCTCATGTCCACCCAGTGAGTGTCACTGTAGAGAGCAGGGTGTGTGGTGTGTGACAAGTCCTGAACTCCCACATCTGTCTGTGTGTGTGTGTGTGTGTGTGTGTGTGGTGTCCCGGAGAGAAAATATATAATTCGTTTTTAGACTCATGATTGTGAGACACACACACACATACACTATTTTTATAAAACACACACATTTAAAAAAAGTGCAGATGCAGATTTAAGTCATCCAGTGTATCATAACCAGTCAGCGGACCCAGATCTCTGCTCCTGATTGGCTGATGCTGAAATACACACACAAGCGTTTTATAAGGATCAGAACGTTTTTCTGAAAATTGTCTGAGGTACAGCGTGAATGACGTGTGTGTGTTCAGTACCTGTGTGTGTATGTATGAATGTGTGTGTTAGATGCTGTTGTGCAGTCCCCGCTCCTCCTGCAGGGCGGCGATGGTGAGTCTCAGACGTTCTTGAAGTGTCTGAACCTCTCCTTCACTTCTCTCCTTCAACACCTTCAGCTCCTCACAGACGTTCTGATACTGCACACACACACTCTGCTTCTCCTACACACACAGTGAGAATATTAAATGTGTAATCGTATGCTAATGCAATATGACACATGAATCACACACACACACACACACACACACACACACACACACACACACACACACACACACTGTACCGTGGTGAGAAACTGCACTTCGTTCCTTAAGCACATGATCTCTTTGTGTAAGTACTCCAGCTCATTGTGCTTCACTCTCAGCAGCACCTGAAAACACACACACACACAACAGTAAAATATTGGCACCCCAGCAAAGCCATGGCGTTCTACACCCTTACATCGTGCTCCGTTTCTGTAGCTGAACTTGGACTCCAGGACCCAGTGCACCGTGGAGGTCTTATGGAGTGAGCAGGAAGCCATTTGGGATCTGAGATCTCTGTATGATCCCGAGTCAGAACAGAAACTGCAGCTCAGTAACAGTGAGAAGAATAAACCCGTAAACAGAGCTGAAACCCCACACTGTGGTTAATGAGGTATGAACACATGCCTATCTCCACATTCTGATTGTGTACACGGGGGTACAGCGCAGATCTGATAAATAATCAGTTTGGTATGAATCACTGACTCGTGTGAATATGGAGCTGTGTATCTAAAGTTCTACCACAAACTGTAAAGATCAGGGAACGACAGTAACAGAAGTGTCAGGTCATGAAAGCATGACCCAGGGTTTCAGTTTCTCTCAGTCCGAGTGAGGTCACAGTCAGGAGAGGTCATGGAGCTGTTACATAGCAGTTTGCACGAGTCACCTGATACGGGGTTCAAACAAACCTGATAACATTCGTAGAAGGTTGAACTGGAACACTGTCAACATCACCGAGATGCTTTTGGAGGTTTAGGTAGAAGAATAAAATGTCTGTCAGAGTTTAAGAAGTTTGCAGCCCACTGATTTTATATCATGATGTTCGGTTACGGATTTACGTAGACTTTAGGGCAGTTAAGTAGACTTTAGGGGCAGTCGCGTGGACTTTTGGGGCAGTTGCGTGGACTTTTGGGGCAGCGGATTATACAGTTGTATCAGAAAATGAAAACCAAGCACGAGCCGAGCCGTAATAAAAGTGTACTACTAGTAACGCTGCTACTGATTACTGACCATACTGACCTCCAGCTCACACACTGATCTCCCCTTGTTGCCGTCGACGATGCCCTCCTCTGACCTCTGACCTGTGGCAAATGAGCGCATACGCCGGAACTCCTCTGTTAACCGAGAGTGAAGATCCTACAGAGAGGATAAAGGGAGGATGATTAACACCCACAATGTAACTCCTTCACTATCCCCTATTCATCAAACTCTCTCTCCTTCATTCTCTCTCCCTCCATCACCTGGTTTTGTCTGCGCAGTTGCTCCATCTCTCTCTCCTTCATGCTGATCTGTCGTTCCTTCTCTCCGTTATTCTGTTGTTCTCTGTTCAGTTCCAGGCATTTCTGAGAGTAACGATCCGATAAACCGTCCAGTTCCCTCCTCAGAGACACGAGCTCCTGCCTGCACACACAACACAACTAAATATAACATTACATTATATATACAGTGTGTGTGTGTGTGTGTGTGTGTGTGTGTTGTACACTCACTGCTGCAGGTCTGGAACAGTGTGTGTGTGTGTGTGTACACTCACTGCTGCTGGTCTGGAACAGTGTGTGTGTGTGTGTGTGTGTGTGTGTGTGTGTGTGTGTGTATACACTCACTGCTGCAGGTCTGGAACAGTGTGTGTGTGTGTGTGTGTGTGTGGTGTACACTCACTGCTGCTGGTCTGGAACAGTGTGTGTGTGTGTATATGTGTGTGTGTGTGTGTGTGTGTATACACTCACTGCTGCAGGTCTGGAACAGTGTGTGTGTGTGTGTGTGTGTGTGTACACTCACTGCTGCTGGTCTGGAACAGTGTGTGTGTGTGTATATGTGTGTGTGTGTGTGTGTGTGTGTGTGTGTGTGTGTGTACACTCACTGCTGCAGGTCTGGAACAGTGTGTGTGTGTGTATATGTGTGTGTGTGTGTGTGTGTGTGTGTGTGTGTGTGTGTACACTCACTGCTGCAGGTCTGGAACAGTGTGTGTGCCTGCTGTTTGTGTTGTAAGGTGTTTTGTTTTCTGCACTTCTCTCTCCAGTTCGTCTTTGTGAGCTTTTCTCAGAGCCTCCATCGCTGAAACACACACATCATCATTTCCTCAACTGAACCAGAACCAGGAGCAGAGTCGAAGCAGAGGACAGAGACGGAATGAGGAGCAGAACCCGAGGCACATCCATCAACATTAAGAGAGGCAGACACAGAGCGGCAGAACCAGATACAGAAGCTACGACAGAACAAGACATAAAAGGACAAAACAAGAAAAAAAAAACAGAGGCAGATCCTAAAAAGAGGCAAAACCAGAAAGAGAGGCAGAGCTCAAAACAGAGGCAGATCCGGAAAAGAGAGACACACCCTGACGGGCAGAACCACAAGCAGAAACCAAGGCAGAGCTGCAAACACAGACCAGAGAGTCAGAACCAGAACCAGATCTCGACTCTCTGTTTTCACTTAACCTTCTTACCCCTGAG
>CM022765.1:29150606-29168106 GCA_012411365.1 Ameiurus melas
TTTTTAAACTCAATATATATTTTTTAAATGAGGTACTAAACTTAACAATTGATAAGAACTACAGAGAAACCCCTAAATAAATTAATAATACACTAATATATATTACAGCTACAACTATTAACCAATCAAATCAATGATAATCCATGAAGAAAACTGTTGTAAAGAGTCTGATTATAGATCAGTTGGAGTCTGATGACAGATCAGTTGGAGTCTGATGACAGATCAGTTGGAGTTGTATTACAGATCAGTTGGAGTCTGATGATAGATCAGTTGGAGTCTGATGACAGATCAGTTGGAGTTGTATTACAGATCAGTTGGAGTCTGATGACAGATCAGTTGGAGTCTGATGACAGATCAGTTGGAGTCTGATGATAGATCAGTTGGAGTCTGATGACAGATCAGTTGGAGTCTGATGACAGATCAGTTGGAGTCTGATGACAGATCAGTTGGAGTTGGATTACAGATCAGTTGGAGTCTGATTACAGATCAGTTGGAGTCTGATTACAGATCAGTTGCAGTCTGATTACAGATCAGTTGCAGTCTGATTACAGATCAGTTGGAGTTGGATTACAGATCAGTTGGAGTCTGATGATAGATCAGTTGCAGTCTGATTACAGATCAGTTGGAGTTGTATTACAGATCAGTTGGAGTCGGATTACAGACCAGTTGGAGTCTGATGATAGATCAGTTGGAGTCTGATTACAGATCAGTTGGAGTCTGATTACAGATCAGTTGGAGTCTGATGATAGATCAGTTGGAGTCTGATGATAGATCAGTTGGAGTCTGATTACAGATCAGTTGGGAGCATGGGGTGATTGATAGAAAGGTGAAATGGAACACAGTAGTTGTGTTATTAATTGGAAGTAAAAGCTGTTCCGGGTCCGTGGCGCAGGACATCTTACGCACGTGATGCGACGCCGCGAGCGTTAGCAGACACCCAGAGTCACTGACCATGACTTTCTTCAGTTCACTTTTATTCCCTACATGACCCCAGTCCCCATCAGACGGAGATGGAGACGGCATCGTCACGTGACCAAGGAAGAAAGTCCTCTAAGGCAGGGTGTATTTGAGATCAAACAGAAGAGCTGGTGCAGCAGGGAAGCAGGACAGGGCTGCAGTCCACTCATCTTTACATCCAAAACGCTCCAGTGTGTGTGTAAGGGCAGGGAAACTGGTGCGAGCTGCTTAGGACGTTTACTTTATAATCATGATGTGTTGTATTTGTGTAAGTTCTGTTGTTTATTATAACAGAAGTGATTAGTGACGAGTCATACGATCATGATGTGGTCAGAACGTACTAGAGGAAGCCGCTTTGTTCTTAAAACCACTAGATTAAAGTTCATGACTGATCATGAAGAAAAATACACTATCAATTATTAGATTCATTAACAGTACTAATTTAATGTGTTTCACACACTCACTCACGCACGCACTCGCACACTCACACACTCACGCACGCACTCTCACTCGCACACTCACTCACACACTCACTCACACACTCACTCACACACTCAGGCCCGCACTCACACACACAAACCTCCTCGGCTCCAGAGTCTCTGTAGTATTTCAGACCAGCATCTGTCAGCACGAACCAGTGCTTTTTCCACTACACACACACACACACACACACACACACACACACACACACACACAGACATTACAATAAACACTTTAATATTAACAATAGGTCACATTTCTTATATTGAATTAGAAGAAATAATGTGAAATTAAAGCTGTTTCACACACACACACACACACACACACATAACACCTATAATTTCAAATCAATCAGATTTTCGACATTAAAGAGAAAAAAAGAAAGAGAGAGAGAGAGAGAGAGAGAGAGAGAGAAAGAGAGAGAGGGGGAGAGGGAGAGAGAAAAAGAGAGAGGGGGGGGAAGAAAGAAGGGAGAGGGGAAAAGGAAAGAGAGAGGGAGAAAGAGAGAGGGGGAGAGAAAAAAAAAAAAAGAAAAAAAGAAAAAAAAAGAAAGAGAGAGAGAGAGAGAGAGAGAGAGGATTTATTATTAAAAAAAAAAAAAAAAAAAAAAAGTTAAAATGTTTTTTTGTTTTGTTTTTTTGTATTAGAAAAAAAAAAAAAAAAAAAAAAAAAAAAAAAAAAAAAAAAAAAACAAACAAAAACACAAAAAAAACAGAGTCAACACGACTATAGGGTTAAGATTGGGCAACTCTGAACAGCATGCTTTTCGACAGTCGGACAGACAGACAAACAGACAGACACATTCTCAAGGTTGTAAATTGAACCTGATGTCCATCTTAAAGCTGTGTCTATACTGAACCAAACACACAGTCAGACATTTCCCCTAAAAACGAGATCAGATTATCAGTGTACATGTGATCAATAATCTGATTACTGACTTAAACCCACAGTCTGTGTTTACATGGACAACAATAATCCACTAGTAACCCCATTAAGACAATACTGTGATTAAGACACTAGCGTGTAAACAGCGGTTTTTACTGACCTTAATCTGATTAACTCATACTGGAAGTAAACACAAGTAGAATGAAGACAGGTGGAGTACTCCTGTTCTGGTCACGTTATCGACTTGTGTTACAGACATGTACACACCACGTACTAAACAGCACGGCTAATAATTAACTGCACTTAAAGCGTTCGTAAAGAAATTTCAATAAAAACACCGAAAACTGTATACGGTTCCGTAACGAAGACGTTGCAACTGTATGTCGATACGCGAAATTCTGGAGTGACGTCAGACGGCGTAACGCAGTGACGTGATGATAATCTAATTATGATCTATAACATGTAAAACGGGAACATGACCGGAGGATTCTAAACACGACTCATGTAAACACCTTACTCACATTAATACCTTACTTAGATTAAGGTCGATAATTAGATTATTGCTGTCCATGGAAACGTAGTCAGTGTCTCTGCTGAAACCTAATCTGATTATGACAGAGTACTGATCACATGACCACTTCAGTAATCTGATAGCTGCTGAAATCCATCAGAGATCAGACCTCATTTATTGATTGTTTAGTAAATGTTCCAGTAATGTAGCTCAGCCACTGCAGTGCGTCAGCTACCACACACACACACACACACACACACACACTGACTGTTCCGCTGTGTGGATCAGATTTAATTTCACTATTTTATTTCTTTTCTAATTAAATAAACTGAACTGTAACGGAAATGTGTGAAGACGCCTTGATCGAAAGGGGACTCAGAGAAGGGGACTCGGCGTAGGGAGTGAGGCTCATTCAGAACAAAGCCCTAAACAAACAAAGCCCTCTGGTGCTGATTATCACACAGACTTTAGACTACACACACACACACACACACACACACACACACTTTCAGTTTTAATAGGTTGGAGGACAGTGTAAGCAGACACACCCCTCTCTCTCACCCACACACCCCCCCCCCCACCATACACACACACACTCTCCCCCCACATACACCCCCCCAAACACCCCCCCACACACACACAATACACACACACACGTGATATAGAACACTGGTTATAAAACACACAGTAATCACACTGTGGATATAAAATAAATCTTACCGTCATGGTTAGATGATCCAGGAAGCAAACAGAAGAGGAATGAAAATAAAACACAGAGAAATAATAATAAAATAAGAGGGAAACAGTTACGGGTCCATGAGGCGCGCGCTGCGCTCGCGCTCTCGCGCTCTCTCTCTCTCTCTGCGCGCGCTACCTGTTGATCTGCTAACTGGCTAAACCCTGAGGAGACGTGACGCCGCCGCGCCTTCACACCGCCTTCCTACCGCGAAACTTTCTCTAACCCGCGCTCCAACAGCCGAGTAAACGGAGGAACGGGCGAAGTGACCTCTGTTTGTAAAGTTTAATCCACACTTTACTTTAATCCAACTACTTTAATCCAACTACTTTTCCCCTAACTAGGTGAGAGCGTCTCTTCCTGGGCGGTTCCCTCTGCGACTCAACACAGAACTCCACACCAGCCAATCAGACACGCCGCAGCGCCGCCCGGCCCAGCCAATCAGAAGCGCCGCAGCGCCGTCCGGGCCAACCAATCAGAAGCGCCGTGAGAGCACGCGCACCACTCCCCAGTTTAGCCCGCTATGGAGAGATTGTGGTGCTGTGGGACAGAATGAGTCGTTTTTAAAGAATTAAACATTTCCACCAACCAACAATCCACTCATGTATTTTAAATCAAATAAAATCAGAAGACGAACTTATAAAAACTACTTTTGAAAGACGATTTTAATTCAGTCTAGATGAGGTTTAAGTGCAGCTCAGCATGAAGTTGTCAACAGTTTTGAGAGTTTTCAAAAGGTATATGTTAAAGTGAATAAAACTATGAAATAAATAAATAAATAAAAGTTTCCAGTATATCTGTTTATACCTTCTGGATTTAAGTTAACGTGCCTGTCGAGGAAATTAAGAAGCTATGGTCCATGGTTGATTTAGCTAGCAAGTGACAATTGTATCCAGCTAGGCAAGATAAACTAGCTACATCATGCTTTGTGACAGAATACCTTGAACATTTTCTACATTCTTGGTTTCTAGAGCACAGTATTATTACTTGTTTGCACACTATGCACAGTATAAACAAATCCAGTTAGTCCAGAACGCAGCTGCTAGAGTCCTAACTAGAACCAGAAGATACGACCACATCACCCCGATCTTATCCACACTGCATTGGCTCCCAGTAAAATCTCACATTGATTATAAAATACTATTATTGACCTATAAAGCACTAAACGGTCTCGCGCCACAATATCTAAGTGACCTTCTGGTTTTATATGATCCTCCCCGCCTACTCAGATCAAAAGATGCAGGCTATTTGATGGTACCTCGAATAGTGAAGGCTACAGCAGGGCGAAGAGCCTTCACTTATAGAGCCCCACAGTTATGGAACAGTCTTCCTATTAGTGTTCGGGACTCAGACACAGTCTCAGTGTTTAAGTCTAGGCTTAAAACCTTGATCTGTTTCGGATGTCCTGCCTCTGGATGGAGCTCTCATCTACTCCAATTCCAGACTGCTGGGACTACGGCTGCTCCTGAGGCCATACAGACTTCATATAAGTCAATACTGTACTATTTCACACTATCTGTTGTTACCCAGATGAGAATGGGTTCCCTTCTGAGTCGGGTTCCTCTCAAGGTTTCTTCCTCTTAAAACATCTTAGGGAGTTTTTCCTCACCACCGTCGCCACTCAGTGGCTTGAATTGAATTGAATATAGGCATGAGATCTGGGACACTTTCTAACCCTGACCTAGCAAAGGTCATGAGGTTGCTATGTAAACACTGAGGTGATGTAAATGTGTGTAAAAAGCCATTTTGCTTTCTCTACTGCATTCACAACATTGAGCAGCTCCCAGTCGATACGTTCAATTTTAGAGGCTAGTTTGTGAAAATTTTAGGGGGAAGCAAATACAGTATTTACATATACTGTACAGGAAATTAACTACAAAACCAAGCAACTTCATATCTCCTTTCTTTCTTTTTATTCCTACTTCCTTGATCTTTAAAAGGAGTTACGTTAGCAATGTAGGAATGTATGTTTTGATGTTTTTCCTGCTTGCTCTTGTTGGTATGTTATCAGTAACTCTGAGCACAGTTAAATGTACCTTTAACTCTGCAGTGTGCTTCGTTGTGTTTGGTTCTCGTTTTTCTCCCGTGTTACACGCAGGCTGCAGTTGTTAATGTTCTTCTCACACTTGGTGTCCATTAGTGTGTAATCCAACACACCCATGCAGAGACTGATTTAATCTGACTTGTGTTTTTTCACTGAAGGGATGGAAGGAATTTGAAGTGCGTGTCCAGGCAGCGCTTTCACTTCACACACACATTACACATTGCCACAAGGCTCAGTTTATTCATCACTAATAGTGCTGATGCCGTTCCATATATCACTGTATAAACACACAGAGAGAGAGAGAGAGAGAGAGAGAGAGAGAGACAGGGAGTGACACATACCTGTTGAACTCTCTCATTCTTCTCCTGCTCCATCTTATTTCCCTTCAACACAAACACAGTATATTCTGTCTGTCTGTCTGTAGCTGTCTCACGGAGTGTTAATTATGCAGGTGTGATACCTGTGTGTGTGAAGACGTGTGTGTAGGGGAGGGATTTCCTCGCTGATCCATCATGTCGTCCCAGGTGATATGGGCGGGTTTAGCGTGGGAGTGGCTAAGGGAATATGTTGACATAGTAAACTGTTAACAAACTGTTAAGGAACTTAGGTTTTATTACATAGGCCAACATTTGCTTTTTTTTTTTTATACCTGGCAGGTTTGTATAATGATGTTTCGTCTCTGTTTCCTCTCTCCATTCCCTCCATCTGTTTTGGCCTTGTCCTCTGGAGGACCCTCTTGACCTTCGGAAGGTCAGCCATAATGACATATTCTTCTCTGTTCAGACCAGATGAGCCGCTTGACATAACTGAATCGATTGAGCTCTGAGAAGAAGTGTGGTTTCTCATTAAGGGGGAGGGGCTTCTGTTCCGGCAGGAGGGGCTATAATTATCCTGACCCTGCCTCCTGTCACCAGTACTCCAGGAAACATGGGCAGATTTCCGGACACCAATCAGCTTGTTTTCACTGTATTTCCTAGAAGGAGAGGAGTTACGGGATATTGGTGGGCTCTCCAGAGAGTGGGTGGAGCCTCGCCATGATCCTGCTGTGCTGCTATTAGTTGATTTCCCTATGTAGGATGCAGACTCAATCCTGGTTTCACTGACAGTTTTGTGTAATATATTCTGGCCCCGCCCACTTTTAGAACAATTGCTGAGCTCTGATATGAAAAGTGATTGGCCAGGAGTGTCATAACCCTGTTTTGAAGAGGAGAGACTTCGGTTATCAGAAGTTCGGTTTGAGCCAGTATAATTGCCACTCTCTGATTTGTGAAAACGTGATTGGCCAGGAGGGTCATAATCGCGCTTTGAAGGGGAGAGACTTCGGTTATCAGAAGTTCGGTTTATTCCAGAGTAATTGCTGCTCTCTGATTTGTGAAAACGTGATTGGCCAGGAGAGTCGTAACCCCGCTTTGAAGGGGAAGAACTTCGGCTATCAGAAGTTTGGTTTGAGCCAGTATAATTGCTGCTCTCTGATTTGTGAAAACGTGATTGGCCAAGAGGGTCATAATCCCGCTTTGAAGGGGAAGAACTTCGGCTATCAGAAGTTCGGTTTGTTCCAGAGTAATTGCTGCTCTCTGATTTGTGAAAACGTGATTGGCCAGGAGGGTCATAAACCCGCTTTGAAGGGGAGGGACTTTGGCTGTAGGAAGATCGGTCTGGTCCAGTTTTGTGCAATGATGATTGTTTAGTAGGTGCATCATAGCTCTGCCTTAATGGGGGGGAGTGTCTTTTGGTGTCGGTTTTAAGCAATGGTAGGCTGCTGGCCTCAAAGCTTCTCCTTGAAGGAGAGGAGCTTGTGCTTTGATGACTACGCCCATTTGAAACAAGACTCTTTTCTGGTTGACTGGATGTCCCATAGCCCTTTCTTACAGGTGAAGCACTACGCCAACCTTCAACCACTTTATGCAGAACTGACTGGCTGCTACTCCTGGATGGTGAGGAGTTCCGACTTTCACATTTCTTCTGACTACTTGAAAAGTTTTTTGTTTCTGTTTTCCGGAGACGTGACTGGCCAGCTGCATCATGGCTCCGCCTTGCAGGGGAGGGACTTCGGGTTTTAGTGCCCCGCTCACTGGTGGGCTCTGTCTTCCGTAAACCGGCTCTCAGGTCAGCATATGGGCTTGGCTGGGACTTAGTGAGATTACTGACAGCACCGACAGTGCTAGCAAAAGTTCTGAAGTTTTTCCGAGTGTTTTCAGACTCAGATGGACGGCCAAAGGAATTCAGATTGGGATTTTTGGATTGTTGGTTTCGCCTCTCTGAAACGCCGTCCATCCCATACCCACGGGACGATAGTGAGGAGACAGACTCGGCCCGTTTGAAAGTAGAGGAGCTTCGGGACGGTGATGACGAGCGGGAAAAGCTAGAATCTTGTTTGGAGGAAAATACATTTCCAAACTGACCGGAAGATGAATTCGGTGCTCGGAACCCTCTTTTTTGGGTTGCAGCCAATGACTCGGCCTGCTTGAACGGTGTGGGACTTAAAGATCTTGGACCTGCCTGAGCCTCGACTTCGATGCTGAGGTCCACAGGTTCTGGAGAGGAGTTCAATGGCACTGGAGCCAAATCTGGATTCTGGATCTCAGAGGTTCTTCTCTGTGAAGGAACACCAAGGTCTGGATTTCGGAATGGAATGACAGATTTGGGCTCAGGTGTTCGGTTGCTTGGTAAAGGATGTCCACGTTCAGCATGCCGATGAGGAGAAGGACTTTTATCGCTTAATGTCTGAGCACCAGTCACACGACCCAGAGAGTAATATCCACTTTCTCGATCTCGGTCAACCTTCGAACTCACTGAGGACAGAGGGAGAAGTAGATGGTTACACTTTCATCTTAACTTTAAAATTCCAAAAAAGGTTTTGGAAAAAAAAAGTGAATGGTCCAAATGCACAGTCATGGAGAGACCGAAACAACCCTCACTACAGTGTAATTTATTCTAAACACACACTTCATGAAATAGTTCTTTAAAATGGTCAGCTAAAATGGTGAGCTAGATAACCTTCAGCGAGTGGTGTTAATTAGCTAGCTAAAGCTTAAGCACCCATAACTACCATAGTAACCATATTTATGACACTGTACTTATAGATAGAGTATAGTTACATGTAAATAGAATCACATGCATGAATATGAATCACATGAAAATGAATCATATGTAAATGAATCACATGTAAATGAATCATATGAAAATGAATAAATAAACAAAGGCAATAGATAGAGAATTGTTGCTATGTGGCTATTTGAGGTTTAGTATTTGGTACAAGTGCTAAGGAGAGAAATTCTTTCATATCATTTCATCCTCCTGTTACACACTAATCGATAGGATGAACCCGTGTGTTTCTAGCCGTGGCGTGTAAACACGGCACATGCAGTAACGCAAGACTGAGGAAACACCATGAGTAATAATTAACTTAGTGTTATTAACACTTACTCACTTACAGTAACCAGAGCTGTACGCGTGCAACAAAATGACTTAGTGTCTTCATCATTATTCATTTATTCGCTGAGCTGTGTTAGCTGCCTAGCATTAACAGTGGCGATTATGAAGCTGGCTAATAAATAACACGCACATTTACAGGTCTTCCTATTTAGAGCCTTCCATATAGGAACGTAATGGCATGCCTACATCTCCACATATGGACTTAATGACACACATACCTCTCAATATATGGGCATTTTGTAGTTGATTTGAACCTTTTTTTCATATTTGTCATGTTTTGTTTGTTGCACACACTTCAAATCAAAATGAATTATACATAAATGTATGGTACAGAAGTGAATATTATTGTTGGTCTTTACCATGTGGGACAGAGGAGCGGCGAGAGAAGCTGTCTCGATTACGTGCTTCCTCCATCCACATGCGTGAATTGTTCCGGTGTGATGGGGGATCCAGACGTGTCATCCTGCTGTGAGGAAGAGAGAAGAAGTCTTCGGGCGTGAACGAACCGGTGGAGGATGAGTCACCTTCACACTGACTGGAGAGAGAGAGAGAGAGAGAGAGAGAGAGAGAGGAAGTACAATACCATAATTACTGATGGTGTGTGAATATGCAAATAATGCACATTAGACCAAAAAACCCAAATCCCCACTGATTTCCTCTGTAGATAGTTTAGACTGAACAAACGAGAAAATAAACATGCTGTGTGAGCGAATTAGATTCAGTGAAATGATTATTATCTTACCTGTCACAGGTGTGCTCGTCTTCGCCCTCGCTTTCGTCTCCGTCACACACGTAAAGGTCACACTCGGGACTGAGGATACAGAGAGAGCCTCCACTTACCACCGACACGTCATCAGAGTCCTCCTGAGCCAGCCAATCACAAAACAGCTATGTTAGCCAGGTACAGTTTTATGGGCGGGGCTAAACTGTTGAACTTTTGAGATCGATTAGACAAAGACACATTTTTTTTTTACTTCCCAGAAAAGAGTTATATATTTTTTAGCCTATTTCAAATGTCTTATCGAAATTAACACGTTAAATAAAACGTGTAAAAAAAAATCAACAAACAGATCAAAGCTGATGAAAGTTAAGTTAAGGCGTCCAAAGCTTCAAGATGCTTGATAATATGAGCGCTTTAGCACACACACACAGTCATTTCAGAGTGTGTGTGTGTGTGTGTGTGTGTGGCTGGGTTTGCGTTACGCCTCTGTAACCCAACCCAGGTGCTGCTTCTCTTCATCATTATTTCATTTCTTTGCTGTTCCTCCTGCAACCCCCTCTCTTTCCCTCTTCCTCTCTTTCTCTCTCTATTTCTGTTCTTCAGCCTTTCTCTCTCTTCCTCTTTTTTTATCACTTTGTCAATCTTTATGTGCCTGTTTCTCATGCTGTAAATGTGTTGTATATTACATATGATTCTCAGAAGAGCAGCAAAATGATCTGCTCTCATTAATTTCTAATGCGGGCACACAGGCGTGAACATCGTAGCTTTCCTCCTTGAACCTTTTGAAGAACTTTACAAGATGTCTGACCTTATAATCATATTTTGTACGAGACCTCCCAGGGACCTGAGGTATCACAATGTTGTGCTGGGTTGTACCTCTATAAGAAAGGGCAACTCCACATCCAAGCATGAGAAGACCAGGTCTGAAGATGAGAGAGTCCTGCTCTATGATCTGTCCCACCAGATGCAAGCAGAAGCTACGTTTGGCCAAGAGCATCTCGGGACGACAAAGTGTAAAGAACTACTGGGACCAATTTCTTGTCATAGAGACGAGCTGCTCGTATCAAATTATTTTTTCCAACACAAAAATGTAGAAGGTGGCCTTTAAGGATGTTGGAATAGCCCTAATGGAACCATGTTTAGCCCAGTTGCTTGTTGCAGATGACTGGCCCTTTATTTTGTAAATAAACCACCTTAGTGGGGTTAAATTGTTCCCCGGCTCTAATTGTCTAGTGTTTATGCTGTTTATAATCCATCTAATTATAATGTTCTCTAGCCTTCTTCATGTCTTCACGTGTCCTTGATTTGTTATGGATTTGTTTACATGTGCAACCACTGGTGGTCATTAACAATAATCAGAAATGAGCATTTTGGTGGTATATTTTTCCTAAATGTTTCTCCTGTCCAGCATTACAGTGTCCCCCCAGGTACCAAAACTATTCCTCCACCCTTTTGTTTCTATACCCATATTCCTCTGTTCATCAATTCTCTGTTTTTTTCCTCACCTTGGCGCTCTGTTCCTTCTCTTCTCTGCTGCTGCTCCTCTCACTGACCGGATTCACCTGATCAGGTGTGTGTGGAGGTGTGTGTGTGTGCAGGTGTTTGAGACGAAGGCACTCATGGCAACGTGACGAATCGAAGATGTTGGGCTGGAACGTTGGACACACACGCTCATCAACGGTGAGGGGCATGATGGGTAATGGGCAGCACACACACACAATCGCACACACAGTGTACACACTGAGGAAAGAGAGAAAACACACGTGCACATTATTACACTTTTAACTTAAGTATAAGTTCTATGTATATCTAAAGTTATATGTATGTCTATATGTGAATATACATATGTGTGTGTGTGTGTGTGTACTACACATATTAGATTTAGACATATTATGAAAACATAATCATTAAAAATTAATTAATTCATCTTCAATAACCACAGTATACCAATATATACCACTTTAACCACTTCAGTAACCACAATATACCACTTTATAACCATTACATACCACTTTATACCACTTTATACCACTATAGACTATAGACTATACCACTATACCACTATACACTATAGACTATATACCACTTTATAACCACTACATACCACTACATACCACTATATACCACTTTATAACCACTACATACCACTTTATACAACTATATACACCACTTTAACCACTTCAACAACCACTATATACCACTTTATAACCATTACATACCACTATATACCACTTTATACCACTATAGACTACTATATACCACTTTATAACCACTACATACCACTGTAGACAACTATATACACCACTTTAACCACTTCAGCAACCACTATATACCACTTTATAACCATTACATAGCACTTTATACCACTATATATCACTTTATACCACTATAGACCACTTTATACCACTTTAACCCATTCAACAACCACTACATAACACTTTATAATACTCCAATATACCACTTTATACTACTTTAACCACTTCAACAACAACTATATACCACTTTATAACCACTTTATACTCTTCAACAACTATATGCCACTTTATACCACTTTATAACCACTTTATACCACTTCAACAATCACTATATGCCACTTTATATCACTATATACCACTTTATAACCACTTTATACCACTTCAACAACCACTATATACCACTTTATAACACTTCATAACCATTTTATGCGCTTCAACAACCACTATATGCCACTTTATACAACTATATACCACTTTATAACCACTATATACCACTTCAACAACCACTGTATACCACTTTAACCACTGTATACTACTTTATAACCACTTTTTACCATTATATACCACTTTAACCACTTCAGTAAACACAATATACCACTTTATAACCATTACATACCACTTTATACCACTTTATACCACTATAGACTACTATATACCACTTTATAACCACTACATACCACTACATACCACTATATACCACTTTATAACCACTACATACCACTGTATACAACTATATACACCACTTTAACCACTTCAACAACCACTATATACCACTTTATAACCATTACATACCACTTTATACCACTTTATACCACTATAGACTACTATATACCACTTTATAACCACTACATACCACTACATACCACTATATACCACTTTATAACCACTACATACCACTGTATACAACTATATACACCACTTTAACCACTTCAACAACCACTATATACCACTTTATAACACTTCATAACCATTTTATGCGCTTCAACAACCACTATATGCCACTTTATACAACTATATACCACTTTATAACCACTATATACCACTTCAACAACCACTGTATACCACTTTAACCACTGTATACTACTTTATAACCACTTTTTACCATTATATACCACTTTAACCACTTCAGTAACCACAATATACCACTTTATAACCATTACATACCACTTTATACCACTTTATACCACTATAGACTACTATATACCACTTTATAACCACTACATACCACTACATACCACTATATACCACTTTATAACCACTACATACCACTGTATACAACTATATACACCACTTTAACCACTTCAACAACCACTATATACCACTTTATAACCATTACATACCACTTTATACCACTTTATACCACTATAGACCACTATATACCACTTTATAACCACTACATACCACTATATACCACTTTATAACCACTACATACCACTATATACCACTTTATACCACTATAGACTACTATATACCACTTTATAACCACTACATACCACTGTAGACAACTATATACACCACTTTAACCACTTCAGCAACCACTATATACCACTTTATAACCATTACATAGCACTTTATACCACTATATATCACTTTATACCACTATAGACCACTTTATACAAATTTAACCCATTCAACAACCACTACATAACACTTTATAATACCCCAATATACCACTTTATACTACTTTAACCACTTCAACAACAACTATATACCACTTTATAACCACTTTATACTCTTCAACAACTATATGCCACTTTATACCACTTTATAACCACTTTATACCACTTCAACAATCACTATATGCCACTTTATATCACTATATACCACTTTATAACCACTTTATACCACTTCAACAACCACTATATACCACTTTATAACACTTCATAACCATTTTATGCGCTTCAACAACCACTATATGCCACTTTATACAACTATATACCACTTTATAACCACTATATACCACTTCAACAACCACTGTATACCACTTTAACCACTGTATACTACTTTATAACCACTTTTTACCATTATATACCACTTTAACCACTTCAGTAAACACAATATACCACTTTATAACCATTACATACCACTTTATACCACTTTATACCACTATAGACTACTATATACCACTTTATAACCACTACATACCACTACATACCACTATATACCACTTTATAACCACTACATACCACTGTATACAACTATATACACCACTTTAACCACTTCAACAACCACTATATACCACTTTATAACCATTACATACCACTTTATACCACTTTATACCACTATAGACTACTATATACCACTTTATAACCACTACATACCACTACATACCACTATATACCACTTTTATAACCACTACATACCACTGTATACAACTATATACACCACTTTAACCACTTCAACAACCACTATATACCACTTTATAACACTTCATAACCATTTTATGCGCTCAACAACCACTATATGCCACTTTTATACAACTATATACCACTTTATAACCACTATATACCACTTCAACAACCACTGTATACCACTTAACCACTGTATACTACTTTATAACCACTTTTACCATTATATACCACTTTAACCACTTCAGTAACCACAATATACCACTTTATAACCATTACATACCACTTTATACCACTTTATACCACTATAGACTACTATATACCACTTTATAACCACTACATACCACTACATACCACTATATACCACTTTATAACCACTACATACCACTGTATACAACTATATACACCACTTTAACCACTTCAACAACCACTATATACCACTTTATAACCATTACATACCACTTTATACCACTTTATACCACTATAGACCACTATATACCACTTTATAACCACTACATACCACTATATACCACTTTATAACCACTACATACCACTATATACCACTTTATACCACTATAGACTACTATATACCACTTTATAACCACTACATACCACTGTAGACAACTATATACACCACTTTAACCACTTCAGCAACCACTATATACCACTTTATAACCATTACATAGCACTTTATACCACTATATATCACTTTATACCACTATAGACCACTTTATACAAATTTAACCCATTCAACAACCACTACATAACACTTTATAATACCCCAATATACCACTTTATACTACTTTAACCACTTCAACAACAACTATATACCACTTTATAACCACTTTATACTCTTCAACAACTATATGCCACTTTATACCACTTTATAACCACTTTATACCACTTCAACAATCACTATATGCCACTTTATATCACTATATACCACTTTATAACCACTTTATACCACTTCAACAACCACTATATACCACTTTATAACACTTCATAACCATTTTATGCGCTTCAACAACCACTATATGCCACTTTATACAACTATATACCACTTTATAACCACTATATACCACTTCAACAACCACTGTATACCACTTTAACCACTGTATACTACTTTATAACCACTTTTTACCATTATATACCACTTTATACCACTTCAACAACCACTGTATACCACTGTATACTACTTTATAACCACTTTTTACTACTACTACTACTAATAATAATAATAATGAGTAATCTAATGCCCTTTAGTAAGAGGTTTATCAGGTTAATGTCACAGTGATCTAACCACTCAGTGAAAACATTGAAACACTAGCCACACTGCACACACACACACACACACACACACACACACACACACACACACACACACACACTTATTACTGCAATAAAACAACCACAAAGTCACAATTATAAGATTTAATCTTAAATTTAAAAAAAGGAAAAATTCCCAGGCTGTATTCAGGCCTTACCTGCTGCTGTCCCCTCTGTGTGTGTGTGTGTGTGTGTGTGGTGTGTGAGAGAGAGAGAGAGAGAGAGAGAGAGAGAGAGGAAAGAAAGAGTGACAGCAGCATGTCTCTTCCTTCCCCAGTTGCTCATTCTCACACACGTGTCTTATTGACTGCTATGACAATAGAGGCAACTGGATCACCATTGTCGGCCATTTTGGATCTAATTCCAATTAACTCTTAATTACACTGAGGAGCCAAAATGGCACCAGTTGCAGACCTGAGGTCAGTATTAAATATCAGAAAGTGACATGAGCCCATGAGCCGGTGAGCAGATGGCATACGCTTCCCCAGCTTCGGACACACACACACACACACACACAATAGTCTTTCTACTAATAAATAGGCCGCTATCAATCATTTGGAAAATATATATCATCTGCACACAAATTTTAAAAATAGATCCAGAATGAAATGGACTTAGTTGATATTTTATTATATAGTTTTTGTAAATTCATTTATAACTATTGCTCGTAGTATAAATACTCATTCATTATTCTGGATTAAATAACAGAGCTGCAGAAAACAGTGGATTGTAAATATGACTTTTATTAACAATGTGGTATAAAATCTGTATAAACGTGAGGCGGTGATCATCTGCGTTTTTATTCCATCAGTTACACACACACATTCACATTATTATTATAATTAACACTGAAACATATACAGCATGTTCAGGTGAGATCATGTCAACCCGAAATGTGTGGAAATGTACTTTGTGCACACACACACACACACACACACACACTTACAGACACTTTTATCAAATTTCAGACTGTTGTGTGTTTCATTCAGAATACTGTACACTTCTAACACACACACAGTGCCTACTCTCAGCCAATCAGAACACAGCATACTGGAGCTCTATTGGTCAGATGCAGTCTTGATTGAAAGAGATGCATCACACCTGATCCAGGTGATTAAGATTAGTGTGTGTGTGTGTGTGTGTCCTTCTAACATGGTTCTGTTCAATATTGTGAAAACAATTAAGATGAAGTTATCAACATAACACCATGCTAAAAATGGTCATGTGCGGGGCACTCTTAGCCTTCAGTGTTAGATATGAAGCTTTCCTGGTTACCATGACAACCGGCCACGCCCTATGCCTACGTTCCTATACCACATACGCATGCACTCGGATTAAAGGGCACATCAGAAATGTCCACCTCCGTCACAGGACAGTGCAGACATCAGTACTGATCAGGTTCTAGAACTGCACCTAGAACTCCAAGTGCAAACCCAGGGTTCTGGAACCACACCGAGAGTATTATGGGGGCAACACAAAGAATCCTAGAGCCACAGGAAGAACCCCAGAGTGGTACCCAGGGTTCTGGAACCACACAGATGGTTCTGGAAGAGCAGCTCTAGGTGGCACCATGGATTCCGGGATTGAGGAACCACTCTGAAGGTTCTACAAACTCTTCTGTAATAACTTTTTAAAACTTTCTATAAACAGAGTAACAAATGTGTTTATTTTCTTTATGTTTATTGTTGTTGTGTTTCTTTATGAAATAACGAAGACTAACAGGAGCTCCTCAGTCCTGACTCCGCTCATTCTTGCCCGTTCTCTTACGTCGCTGCTTCTTTGTTGTTCTGCCAGAGCGATGC